>JAPMOR010007352.1:278057-329783 GCA_026543865.1 Argiope aurantia
AAAAAAAAAAAAAAAAAGAATGGTCACAAAGTATAATCTTTTTCACACATTTTTTTATTATCATTTGGAATAGGTTTTGCTTCGTGTTGAAATTTTAAAAATAATTTTCTTTAATTCATCCGAATGTTTTAATCTGTTTTAATTTAATAAACGAAGACTTACTTAATCTAGTTGAAATTCTTTGCAAAAGGAATTAAAAGGATTTTAGGAATCAAAGATGCTTAAAAAAATTTCTGTATAAAATGGTTTTATTTATCCCTAAAATTTATTTGCTTATTTAAAGAGTTGTAGATACTATTCTATTTATCTTTGTATGCATTTGCAAAATTTGAAAGAGTAAATTTTCGAATTTAAGAATCTGCGATTAAGCCATTTTGTACCTTTATATAATATTTCTTCTTATATTTGTTGTTTTTAATATATTAAGAGTGACGTATGCTATATATCATGGTTTGTGCCCAATGGAAGCAACACATTATGTATAATATTTTTATATAATATATTGCTAGCTTCGTCTAGCTTTAGTTATCATCTAGTGATAACTCTATTTTATATTCGTTTAATTTGATATAATAACATACATTTATTTATGAAATAATTGCTCTACGTTAAAAATATTTGATATTTCATTCTTTTTGAAATATATTGGGAATGACAAATTTCTTAATATTATATCCACGGAAATTGGAAGTATGAACGGTTGCTTTTGAACTTATGAAGTACTTGATGGGATTAAAATAATTTTTGTTTAAAAAATATTTTTTGATTTAAAAGTTACAAATTCATTTTGAAAACGATGCTTTGCAATCAAGTCTTTTTTTTTTTTTTACAAACAATAAAATAATCATAAAATTTCCTTCCTTCAATTTGAATAAATGCATTATTTTCTCAAAAAATTACTAAAATGTTTGTAATTCAAATTACTTCTATCGGAGACTCTCCAAAGTGAGTAAATCCTCATTTTATGGATTCAAATCACTTTTCTATGAGCAACGCCAAACTTCACTTTTCGACCGTCAGTTTCTTTAGAAATCAAAATGACCATTGTCCGTAATCTATGTAACAGCAGCCAATATACAAGTAACAGCCTGTCAACACGTTTAAATGCCAACAGGAGTGAATTGTGCTGTACCTGCATCTATGAATAATGGAAAGAAGTTACTTCCGAATCTAAACATAATCCAGAAGCCCGATGAAAAACACCCCTACCACAAAACGGACACAATCCCTCACAAACCACTGACAGCTGCTGCTGCAAATGAAGGTAATAATAAATTCTCTCAAGTAGTCATTTTCTTTGAATAGATCTAGATTTTACGCCGGGTTGTTCTTTTCGAGTTATGGTACCCTGTTCCTGTTTGCTTTGGAGGAAAGTTTACCAATCATTTCGATACTGAGATTCGTAAAGTGTTGTTGACAAGACTTGACAATTCGTGTCAAGTGGCAATGATTTTAAAGAGAGTTAAGGTTCAAAGCGGTTTGTACAAACTTTACGAAGCACTCTTATTGAACTCGCTTTACAAAAGCTATATGTGAAGACTTTACAAGGGTCAAGGACAATTTTGAAAGGGCATGAATGATGATGACGAATCTGGTGAAATAAAAAGAAGCTTTCCAGGGCCATTTTCGATTGTGCATATCTTAAGTTTTCCAAGATTTGGGATGGTAAATTATTTTCTCAAGAGTAAGAAAATCAGCTTTGTTGAATAATATTTCATGACAACATACTTTTATTATGTTTCTGATTTAAAGCATGAAATCACATGTTGATAAAAATATGGTCTGTTTAATGTGTATTTTTAAAATTTAATTTGAATAACTTTCGAATTTAAGAAATTGAAAATATATCAGTTTGTAAATGATATTATCCATAGAGACTAGCGAGGCATTAGTTATATTATATATCCTGTAAAAAAATGTAGCGAAAATCCTGCATGTCATTAGTTTTTTTTTCAATTAAAATATATTAAGGTATCCGATTAAGTTAAAAACATAAATTTGAATGAAAATTCGTAATTTTATTTATTTACTTATTAAAAATAAGTACAGTTTTGTTTCCAGTGATATCATTATTTTGTCTTTATTTCAATTAGAAGCCAAGCTATAGAAAACTATTGACATATAAGTCATGCTTATTTATAAGCATTTGCAAACTTTAAATGCCTTTTCTGAAGAATGAGTTTCTTCCTAATTCCACTGTACGAATATCGTTACATCTAAAAAAAATAATCAAGTTATCTTAATGAAATTTATAATTGCTATTCGTTTGTTATGCAGAATGTGATAAACTTTGGATTTTAGGTTGAATATTCTAGAACTGGATTTATAATTTTTTTAATAAATATTGTTGAAAAAAATTCCAAAATTTCATAGATAATTTTATATATTAAATACAAAAATTTTATTATAGAATATAATTTTTAGAAAATAGTTAGTTATACTCTAAGATATGTCACATGTGTAATGTTACAAAGAAAGATGAAAAACTGTAGCAAATTTTTTTCTCTAGAGCAATTCTAGTTTTTGTAAATAAATGCCAAAATTTGCATCAAAATACGCTTTTTCTTGAAAAACTACATATATATTTAAATAATTTCACTTTTATTCATCATTTTATCCTTATATTAATAAAAAATATCATATAAACATTAAATTATTAATTTTTTTTTCAAAAATCCCACCCCCGAACCCTGGATAACTTAAGCAAAAATAAAAAAGATCCGATAAATAAAAGCGATTACAAATCTTATGCTGATTTATTCATTTAAATCATTAAATAAATTGTCCTAAAGTTTTAAATTAAAGTAGGATCTTTTGAAAATGTTGTGGATATTTAAACATGCGAGAGATAATTTTATTTTACATATTGCAATATAAATAAATATTGGAAATTATGTTTTTCAGTGTTTGGTATGCCTTGTGTTTTCATCTAAATTTAAACAGAAAGCATATTAGCTTTTCCTTCGAAATTTAACGCCTACTTTTCTTTGATTACTAAAGCAAGTTTTCTTTTTAAGGCATTAATCGAAATTTCTAAAATCGTCATATTCCAAGCTCAAATTATTATAAATATAATTTCTTAGAATGAATTTGGATTACCAAAAACAGAAAATTCTAAGAAACTGCTTTAGTATACTTATATTATCAACTTGTTAAACACTTATTAAAATATCCATTGAAAATTTGTACTTAAGGGAACAGTGGACTTTGAAATATGCAATAAATGGACAGAAACATGACATTTTATTTTTATCGTTTCTCCTCAACTAGATAATATTTACTTCAACATAAATAGTATTATAAGATATATTGTTCAATAAAATGAATATTTCAAAGGCCCAGGGGAAAAAAGACCAATTTAATTATTTTCTGAAAAATGATATTGTAATTAGATTTAAATATCTTTAAAATGTTCAAGGTGTCTTAATTTTTGAAGAAATTAAATATAATAGATAATAAAAATTTCGGTTAAATATTAAAGTAAAATAAGGTTTGCATTTTATATTTCGAGGGTTTATATATATAAGTTATAAGAAAGTATAGTTAAGAATCAATTTTAGTTCGAAAAACATAAAATTATTATAAAAATTCAGTAAGTGTGCTTATTTCTAAGAAATTAGCATTTAATTGGAATTACAAAATCATACACAGTTTTATTTCTAATAAATTTAGATTTGGTATAAGGAAAAAATAGTAGAAAAAATTAAAAATTGAGCCGCCTGGAATATTTTTAAATTTCAACAAAATTATGCATCTTTTAATTTTTAAAAAATAATATTTCGTTTTAAAAAAATTTTAAATAGAAATTTGATGTATTTATATTTTAATAAATATGCATAAAAAATTTCATAACTCTGCATAATTTGCAAAAAATGCCTAATAGTGTCCACCGTCCCCTTATGTACTGTATCTTACATTTGAGAAATATCTTAAAATCATTGATACTGAATAATGAAAAAACTTTTTTTAAGAGCTCAGACTTTTAATAATTAAATTCAAACGCTTCCTGATGATTTTTGAGGCTCTCAATCCACCATTCAACAAGTTTGAATAAAAAATCCTATCATATCAGAGCGGAGACAAATGGCGTCTAAAACGGTGAATGGCAACCTTAATATATTCAAAGGCCCGTGTGGTAAAACGAAAGAGGCTTAAACTTTCCTGATACACTTTATCTGGCTATTGTAACAAGCAGTGATACGGGGGACTGTGATCCCTACAGTTCCTGGTCTGTGCCCAGCTGGAATTTGCCACAGGACTGGCTTCGATACGGATTAGCATCAAACGGTTTCTGTGGTTTCATGAACTACCTAGGACTCAGTAAAAGGATTTAGTTGAATGAGGCGAGTTTATTAGACTTTGTTACCAAATGTCAGGTGTTGTATGGAGAGTTGCAGGACTGATGTAGCGATTCACCGAAGATGTTATTAGACAGCTTTAGATTTGGTTGACTAATTTGTTGTTTTAAGTGCAAAATTAGTTTGAATATTTTTGCTTGAAATCAATTTATTTAGAAAAAAACAAAATAGTGTTATTATTATTTTTTTATTTTTCAGGTATGTGGAGATAGATGATTGGAGAGTTATGTCCTTGATTTAGTGCGACACAGAAGAGGTATCAGATTTTGGTTTGTTAATTTGTTCTTCTAAGTGCAAATTATTTCTTAAGTCTTCTCTTGAAATTAATTTCTTAAATAAATTTATTTAAAGTAATACTCAAAATATTTTGCATTTTTTTTCGTTTATTCTAGATTTCTCGTCCAAATATAACAATCATTAAAAAGTTCAAAAGTCATTTAGACAATTTTTGAAGTTAGGATACATCACAGTAAAAAAGAAGAAAATGAAGCATCCAGAAATTTTTTTTAAATCTATCAAAAAATTTCAGAATTATAGAAATTTACAAAATATTTACATCACTACTTTCTTATTAGAAAAATCTCTAGAATACAGTTAAATTCTAAGCGATGAAAAGATATTATTTTTTCATTTCTAAAATTTCTTTTTTTACATGTTTTTGTTATGTTAAAAATATTGTTTTTGAAATTTTTATTTCCTTCAGTCAATTTTTCAAAATTCTAATTTACCTCTTTCTTTGTCATTTAAAGTGTTCTTTTAAAAATATAGAGTTATACATATGAGAAATTGTACACTAATCTCTCATTATCTTTCAGAGAACTAAACTTTTTTGAGATTTTCGAAACTTATAGACTAATGACAGCTTTACTCTGTGGTACACTTTAAAATCTCTATGACTCTGCGACACACAAATCTGAAGAGCACTTTTTATTTTTAGAATTTCACAGAATTTTAGGAGCTCAGTATTAGAATATATTGTGTAGTTTTAGCACCATTTAATTAGATTTTTAAATACTTTTATATATATATATAATTTTTTTCCTAAACATGAGATCTTAAAACTTTATAATGATTTTTTCCTTCCTGCATTAAAGGAAGAAACTGAGGCTCTAATAATTATCTTTAAGCTTATACTGATCCTTTCTGATACATTTATAAAAAGCATAAGTCTGTATTAAAATTCCACAAGTCATACTTAATTTAAAAAAAAATTTAAAAGACGCGTATTTACTGTTGGCGAACCAAAGAAGTTGATATATTTGAAATTTATACATATTTGGCTACATAACCTGAAATTCACCTCAAAATCAGTTGAATTACGGATTCTTTATTTACTTAATATTTATGATGAAGGAATTTTATGTAAAAGTCAGAAATTCGGACAATCACCTCACATCATTTTCAAAAGCGTATTCGAGGTGTCATCGGAACAATAAAGTTTGTGACTGAGAAGAGATGTTTAAATCAGAAAGCGAAAATTAACTTGACCATTGTACTTATTTTCTCTCATATCTTGATTCAAAATAACTATGTTTTTATAAAATATTTGATTCTTTGAGAGACTAAATAAATTTAAAATTTTGATATTTGCCATTGTTATACTATCATTTCAAATCATATTGTTTTGAGTCAGTTTGCTCTTAAAGTAAATTATTAATGCTCTTATGCGATAGCTCTTGTCCATTATAACAAGACTTCTCTAAAATGAAATAAGATTGAAGAATCATTTAATAATCTAAAACTAGAATATTATTATTCAGTTACAATGAAAAACTAAATTCTGCCATTGTATTTTTAACTTATTATAAAATCTTAAGTATTTATATGAACAAGTATCATTAATAAATCGATAACGAACACATCCATATTAATAATCATTTTGACATTAATATACGAAGTATAAAATGAGAGTGGAGATATTTTTTCCCTAATAAATCATAATTTTGATTAGTTGAAATTTTCTCAAAAGAAACATATAGTGTAAAATGGGAAAACGTTATTAAGCTTTTCACACTTCCACGACGGTTTTTAAGCAAGTTGACATAGATTTTAAACATGAATTTTTATATGCAAGTGTTTGGAAATTCTTACATTAGAAATAATACCGATTTCAATGTTATACTAAAGCACTTTGACCTATATTAATTTATTTAAATATGATTTTATACAATGATAGCAAGATCTAGATATATAACCCGTAACTGGAGACAGGAGTCAAAATGACTCCGCTTTGTTCATTTATAAATGATTAGCACGTGGTATTTTGTCTCCTTGAATGCAATCATTTCCTCGCTTATAACCGAGTTATTCTTTTTCAAGGTTTTTGTTGTTATTTATGGTATCATTGACTCCATGTCTCTGAAACTGCTTTTAATTTGAATAAAGCAAAAAGAATGAAAAAATAGTCCTAAAATAATTTATGTTTCCAGTTACGAAATAATCAAATATTGTATTAACATATTCAACAATAAATTTATCGAATTGCACCGAATCTTCTTTGTTCAACTTTGTAGACAATAAATCTTTCTGATAAACTGCAAACACCTTGAAGAAGCCTTAAACACTTCTTCAAATTTAGCTTTGCTATATTCATTTAGTCTTTTGTTAACTAGCTTAACTAATTTTATATCCATTTTATTAACCTGCATGTAAACCTTCGTTCTAAATCCCCTTTGAGCCACGCGAAGTTCTCCGCTCACCCCAACCCCTGAAAATTTTACGACCGGACCCTGTTTCTTTGTAGGGGAGAGGGATAGGAAAATGTCGATCACAAAATCGACAAGCACACAATAGTTCCATCGAACCCCCACCCCCTTTTCGAATCTTCGTAAGCATGAATGAATGGTGGGAGGAGGGCCAGAAAGCCCTTTGGGATCGGGAATAGAATATTGGGGGTTGGAAAAATCAAGGGGAGAGGAGGAATATAGAATGGCTTCGATCTCAGTGATCTGTTCCGTGATTGATGGGAAGCATAGAAATGGGTGTTGGATTTCTGGATGGACAGAGAATTCTGTTTTTTGGGAGGTGTTTGTGGTTTTGGCTGTGTATATATCATACACCTTTTGAAGTTAGAAAAGAAAACCTTTAAAGAGTCACACACGAGTTGTCTGAAGAAGTTACATGCATTGTCTGTTGGCATTAAACATCACCCATGACTCCACTGAGTTTATACAGGAATATTCTTAATATCATGTCCAAAATGTTACCATCATACCATCTCTGTTGGGGGGTGGATTCATATTTTAGTCCTGAATGGGTGGATTCTGCATAAAGTAAAAGTGAATGAGACATATAAAGTTCAACGTACGAAGGAGATGAAAAACAGTATGCGTTTGCTTTAGGCGAAAATGCCAACTTCATTTCGTCTATATAATGGAATACAGTTTATACGAAATTGAAGGAACCGTTAATTTCAAAAATTGAAATTAAGAAAAACTGAGTTTTAAAATGAGTACCTCAAAAGAAAACGATAATCTCTGAACTGAAACTGATGGGCACAAAAAATTAGTTTTAATCTTTATTGTTTTAATTAAAAAAATATATAATTAATATATAAATTTTAAATAATTCCATTAAGTATAGTGATAATAATTGTAATTCTGAAAAAAAAATTGAATTGTTTTAAAATAAAATTTGAATAATTTTATTTTAAAACAATATTAATGACATCTAAAAAGTTCTATGATTTTTGAGGCAGGTAGGTAGGTAGGGTTTTATGGCCCATGATCCATTCATTGCTATAATGCGCCACACATATGATTTGAATTATGGTAAGGTTAAAAGACACTTAACAAAAGTATAAAAATATTGCGTGCGCATATGGGACAATAAAGGTATAAAAATCTAAAATACGGATTAAAAGAAGAATTGTGATTTTAAAATAATTATCAGGTGACAATATAACCAGGGTTTTTAAAGAAGTGGGATTTTTTTTTTTTTTTTAATATCAGTAAATTCTCGCAGTAAAATCCTCGACCGAATTAAAGTTTTGAAAAATTATTCATTCACGACTATTGAGAATATAAGTCGAGAGCATTTTTAAATATAAAAAAAAAATTAAGTAAAAAAAAAGCACACATTTTTTTTTTGTAATATTTATTTTTTTCTTCGCTTTATTTACAATATATTCGACATTGTAATAACATGAAATTTAAAGGATATCATAAAAATAAGAGTTATAAATTCGAATTAAAGATATACGAATTAGCCAAATTCAACTGCCAGAATAAATTAATTTCAAGTCTGAAGAGCAAAGAGTCAACTTAAACTTCAAGAAAGGAAGAAAGAACATAAAACTAGGGATTTTACTACTAATACACTTACTAAATCCGAATTTCCGAAAATTCAAGATAATTTTACAAATATACAACAATAATAAATTCAAACTTTTAATATCATGTTAGCTTTAAAATAATAATAAATACAGAAGACTTGGGAAAAATACGAATTACCGATAAATTCGAATTAAAAGCATAATGGAATCAGCCAAACTCCACATTAAGAATAAAATTATTTTTAGAGTGGAAGACAAAAGAACTCTGTGCTTAAAAAAATTTACTTAAAAACTTACTTACTTACTTACACTTGTACTTAAAAAATGAAATTGAATGTAACTAGGGAAAATATCTGGAATAATGAAAAAACACATATTGAAAAAGGATTAACATTTTGAAAATCATTCGAAGTATTAAACCATCACTGATGTTAAAATAATTGGTAAACCCAGTGTTTATACGTTTACCAAATATATAAAATATTTTTCTTAGATCTGAGTGACCAAGAATAAAAATAACCAACGAGAATTATCTCCCCCAAACTTTCTTGCATATCCTCCAATAAATGTCTTATCGCCCTTCCTGCATAAAAGTGCAGAACTTGGGTATGGTTGCGAAATTATGGTTTTGGTAAGAACTTGGGTATGGTTCATTTGCATAGCATTTTCGAAGTTACAAAACATAGATCTTTGGCATAAATAATACTGAATCCGAATTTATCATGCAAATAAACATGAGTGTCTTTTTTCCGACCGATTCAAAAAAAATTATATGGAATTTCAGAAATAATCATAAAATCACATATCAAATTTCATTGATTTAAGTGCCAGTAGTGCTCAGATTTATATTTTTAATCCTACATATTAAGAGTCGTTCGTTTTTTAGTAGGTACCTGTGTATTAATTGCATAGCATCGGCGAACAAAAGTTCCAAGATATTGATTTCTAATATTTTTATTGAAATTAATATGAGATCTTTGGCAATTAATTGCTAACATGCAGTTTATACACATTTACCAGAAACTCAAATACGTATTTTGAATGACCCCCACCCTTGATGAAAACCAAAATTTCACTGAGAATTACTATTGCAATCATAAGAACGCATTCCAAATCAAAATGTCAATTTCGAATTTTTCGATGATTACAATAATTTCTTTTTGTATATTTTTTATGTGAGAAAGCAAAAATGCTAGCAGCAATTGATTCTCTTTCATGTTAGAAAAATGACTCAAGTTTCATCCACTTTTTTTTTTTTTAAAAAAAGGACAATTAAATAAAGATTCTACGAGAGAATGAATGAGAAAAAGATAATTCTATGAAATATTTTCAATATCGGTAAGCAAGACCCGATCTTTAATTATATTAAAATTTATTATGATTTTCAGCTCAAGCTACTTAAAATTCCGGCAAATTTCGAATTGTGTTAAATACATTTTTATAACATACAGTAGATTTTCTTATTTATTATTATAAAAATATTGTTCAAAATTTATTTACCTTGGAAATCTTCCAAACTGGTTGAAATCTAGATGATTTTATTCTTTGTCAAATATCTGATTATATGAATTTTCTGCAACTCTAGAAAATATGTTTGTACCGAAAAGAAAATTAGACACTAACTTAAAGCAGAAAAACATTAATATGAACATTAACATGATATAATTTATGTGATTTGAAAGAATATTTTTAATTTACAAGATATTTAAAGTTTCAAAATTAAATTAACGATTTAATTAAAACGATCATATTAGCATCAACTTGCAGCTTAAAACTAATTATTTTTTATTTACAGATGCTACCAAAAGCTGAATACAAACTTTTGATTATTGTTAACAAAAAACGAAAAATTTAGAGATAATAATAATAGTAACTGAATAAAAATTTTTAAAAATTGCAATCTTTACTTATTAATAAAGTAGAAATATTGTAGTAACTCAAATATAATTTGTATTTTCGTTATTTATAATATTTAGTACTTTATAATTCAAACTTATTTGTTATTAATATTTTGTTGAAAATTGACAAATTAAAAAATGCTTTTTATATTTTGCCATTCATACAATAATCTATTTCAGCTCTTACAATTAATGCAATTTTTTTATTTACATAAAAAAGATGCAAATAATTAATTCAGATTAGAAATTTAATGTATAATTTAATGCATTAATAATATAAACTTCATAATTTATTTTAATTTTTCATGGAGATGTAGTATTTGTAAATATCGTCTGAGAGAATCAAGATTTTTCTCTTCTCAGTAAGAAAAAATATCCTCAAACGATTGTTTAAACAATTTTAAATTATTTTAATTTTTGTCATTGAGATTATAAATTTTTACTTTGCATTCACAGCTCAAATTTTTTATGTGAATTCGGGAAATTAATATTATGATGTTAAAGTAAGTTTATAAATTAATTCTTAAGACAGATAGATAAGAAACCGTAACAGATAATAAGGTAAGAAGAATGAAAAAAAAAAATATTATTCTTTTCTCTTACAAAATAAAAATATCTTCAATCATTTTAATTTATTGCTATATTGATTAAATGTTATAGCATGCCTTAACTAGCAACTCCATGTAAGTAAGCTTCTATATATAAATGACTATAAGCTATTAATTTTTCTTTTGAATGTTATTATGTTATTATAAACATGTTGTTTCAAGAATTTATATATTTCTTCTTTTTAGTTTATTTATTGTATACTTACCACGAAATGAGCTCTAAATTTTTATGTCTTTTTCAATTATTTAGTGTGCTTTCTATAGGAAACTGAAGCTCGTTTATTTGTTCGAGCTCTGCCCAATTTCACATTCCTTGATGCATTTGAAGAGAATTTCACATACATGTATCTTAGAAATTGAAAGGATTTACTGTGCTATTAAAAAAAATCTATA
Organism: Argiope aurantia; assembly: GCA_026543865.1. Classification (NCBI taxonomy): domain Eukaryota; kingdom Metazoa; phylum Arthropoda; class Arachnida; order Araneae; family Araneidae; genus Argiope; species Argiope aurantia. The sequence continues at coordinate 289,588 of JAPMOR010007352.1, forward strand.
ACCTTCTAAACGGAATGAAGTGGCTGTAAAAAGATTTTTTTTCTGCCATAATTTCCGAGCATGTCATCATGCAAAAATTAATTTTTACACTATCTTAAAATTTCAAATATTAAATTCTCAGTTATTTTAATTTTTATATCATACAGCATTTCTTCGATTTTTAAACAATTTTTCAGTTAGTTTAAACCCTCAATGCAACCCTTAATTTCCTTAAATTTCATATTTTTCTATTGAAACGTGGCCGTCGTCCTGCCATAGGGGTAGCGCGTCTTACCCATGGTCTGGTCGTCCCGAATTCGAATCCCGGTTCCAGCATGATTGTTCTTCATGGATGTGTTCTGTGTGTGAATGTGCCTCCTTGTAAAAATGTGGTTGCACAAGCGAATGTGCCATATGTCTCTTAGCCCTAGACGGTGCTACTAAAACAAGAAACGCTGTCTCGGCTTAAAATCACTGACTTTGTCAGAGGGTATGTCTATGACAAGGGCTATAAGAAACAACAGCAACTTTCGAAATATCAAATTTATTATGATGTTTAATAATATTTAGAGCAATCTTGTAAAAGGTGAATTTGCTTCAAATATTGCGTATTAGTATACAGTGTCTCACAAAAGTGATGGGACACTTGTGCTTTACAAAAGGAAACTGTAATAAAATAAATAAATAAACATACACAAAAAAATTTTTCGGTGTGTTTCATATTTAAAGTTAGTAACAATTATTACATAACATACATTTTGTCAAAATATTAAAATATTAATTTAATAAAAATACAATTGTTTAGAACGGAGCAAAAAATGGCTCACATAAGTGATGGGACACTTACTTTTCCATGAAATATTTTTCCAAAAAATTTTCTTTTTGAAAGGTTTTAATATTTTGTTGGATTTCCTTTTACTTTTAAAACATGATTTAATCTTCTTGGGATGGATTCGACTAATTTTTTTGTGATTTCTGGAGTGATTTTACCCCATTCTTCTTGAAGCACCGATTTTAATTGTTGTTTTGAAGAAACGGTGTGTTTGCGAATTCTTGATTCCAATTCTTGCCAAATATTCTCTATGGCATTTAAGTCTGGAGATTTTGGTGGTGTTTTTATTATTTCAGGACAGTTATACAGCAGCCAGAGTCTAACGTTCAAAGCAGTGTGCTTGAGGTCATTGTCCTGGTAAAATTTAAAATCGTTATAAAGGTTCAATTTTCATGCTGAAGATTACAAATTTTGCTTTAAAATGTCAATATACTTGTACCAATCCATTATACTATCAATAAAAACAAGATTACCAACTCCAGCGGACGACATACACCCCCATACCATAACTCCTCCACCACCATGTTTTACTGTTGGCACCAAGTTCTGTTTGCGAAATTCTTCCCTGGGTTTTCTCCACACCAAGATTCTACCGTCAGAACCAAATATATTAAATTTACTCTCATCAGCAAATATAACTTTATTCCAGTAATCAGAATTCTTATTTATGTTGAATTTTGCGAAAGCTAGTCTGAGTTTTCTTTTCACGTACGAAGAATTTTTTCCTGGCTACTCTACAGTGATATCCAGCAGATCGAATTTCCCTTCTAATAATCTCTGGATTAACAATTATTCCATATAATGCTTGTAAATCAGCAGCAACTTTAGGAGCACTCTTTCTTGGATTTTTTTTAATATTTCGAACGATAATTCGCTTTATTCCATTGGATAGCTTTGATGGTCGGCCAGGTCTCCTTTTATCCTGAATAATATAATTCTTTTTTATTTCGTTTAATGATATTGAAAACTATTGAATGACTCAAGTTAACTGTTTCAGCAGTTTTTATAATAGATTTTCCACGTTCAATATGCAAATTAATAACTAATTTTCGAATTTCAGTCGAAGTTTCTTTTCGTTTAGCATTCATGGCTGCACAGAGCTAAAAAACACAAAAATTCCAAAACAAACTGGAGAGAAATACTGCAGACGATTTTATAAATTATTGCCAATTGCTTTTGAGTAAAAATAAAACCACCAAAAATATTTTTATTGCTAATTTTAGACGATTTTTGTTGCATATCTAATGGTGTCCCATCACTTATGTGAGCTATTTTTTGCTTTCTTCTAAACAATTGTATTTTTATTAAATTAATATTTTAATATTTTTACAAAATGTATGTTATGTAATAATTGTTACTAAATTTAAGTATGAAACACACCCACAAAAAATTTTTACATGTTTTTTTAATTTATTTTATTACAGTTTCCTTTTGTAAAGCACAAGTGTCCCATCACTTTTGTGAGACACTATATATTTAATTTTACATAGTAAACGCAAAAATGAATATATAATATATATTCATTTTTGCGTTTATTATGTAAAAGCATTAAAAATTAAAACTTTTTTTTAAAAAAAAGCAAAAGTGTAGCATATATGTGCAATAATTCACGTTAAGAGCTATATTTTAAAATTGTTACAAAGTTGTTTTTAATGTTTGGTCTAATTTTTTCTCATAGGTTAGTCTTCTAAATTAGCCCAGTTGACATATTATGTCATTTGTTTGGTATTTTTTTAAAACTTTAAATTCATTGAGTAAAATTTTATTTCATTTGATAGGTTTTATTTCACCACTTTCAAGATCATACTTTTTAAAATATGGCAAACGATATTTTATTTTCATTTTCATTTTCTAACCACATATTTTTGACTTTTTTTAAAAAAAACTTCCTAATATTTAGAATCCAGACCCTTTTGTGTGTGTGAGTGTTATCCATGATTGCAGAACAGACTAAAAAATCTATATATTGGATTTCGAAGATTTGATTAAACATTATATATAATTTGAATAACAAGGCTTCTGAAGTATTTCTGAAGAATATTTTTGACCCTTTCACATACAATGACGTTTCTAATTCGTGCATTACAGCCTTTTAATTTTTTTAATTTGTAGTTAAATTGAAGTAGCCATGAATTTAAAAGACGAAAATTACTTGGATGAGCATAATTATATCTCAGTTTTTTATGTATTTAAAAGAACTAATAAAAAAATTAAAATAAGAATAAATGTCCTAAATAAGATCATCATATAATTAGGAAATTAAGTAAATTCATATGTCAATAGATTTAATAAATATATAAAGTCGCATTTCTAAAATAAAATGGCGGGAATGTAAATGTTGAAAACGCTAAATGTTTTTTCATTTAATGGATATCCTCCATCTCATAAATTTTGTAAACTTCTTTCACGCTAATGACCAGTCACTCTTTTTAACAATGGATAGGGGAAAAAATGTTCAAATTTATTCAATGTGCTTAATGCAACAAATAAACACATTTCACACTAGCATGTAAAAGCGATAAAAATTATCCTTCTTCGGGATTTTTCGCTCATTTGCTCGTACTGCTTTCTATTGAAACTCACCCTTCTCCGCTTGTAGAGGAGTGAAAAACTGTTTCCATTTCATTGCACGCGTTGGCAACAGCTCATTCTTCATTCATGTCTCCGCGCCCCCTGCCGGCACGACGCGCGACCAGCTGCATGTGACGTCACGGAACCAAAACCACAACAGCGACCGGGACATCAAAATGAAATTAAGTGAGATATTGTTAGCGCCACGTGTTTCTCCTTAAAAAGGGTGGGGGAGAAAAATTCGTAAATTGACTTACCCTTTCAGGTGGAGAGGACTCTTTTACCAGTGTTACTTTTGTTCAGAGGATGGCATGGGGTCCCATTTTGAGAAGAGTAAGGAAAATGATGCCTTTGGCCTTGTCTAGGTCAAATAAGGGACAAAGCTTGAGGCTGCTTTCAATAGTTGCTATAATCTATTGTTATCAATCAGTTCAGTAGCAGACATAAAAAAATACCCAAATTATTGTCTGAAATCGAAATATTAGGTTGTTCTGTAAGTAATTTAATTTTTTGTTATAAAAATGGAAGACGATTTTCTTATAGAGAATAAGTATTTTATTAAATTATTCGTTATTCATACCTTTTGCCACCTTTCAGTAAATAGCGTGATTCCATGCTCATAAAAATTTGGTTCTTTGCGGGCAAAAAAAACTGACTCGACTGATTTCAAACCTCCTCATTTGAAGAAAAGTTTTTTACCGTCTAAAAATTTTATAGAAATAGGAACAAATATTAATCAGAAGACGCCAGATCTGGAGAATACGGTGGGTATTTCAATATATCTCATACAAGCTGTAAAAGCTTTTGGTGGGTTACCAAACTTTTCTTTGTGAAGCACTGCACCTTCTCTATTGAGCAATTCAGGCCTTTTCAGTTTAAGTGAATCTTTCAATTTGTCCAGCTGATGACAGAATACTTCAGAATTGATTATTGTGTTTTCCGATACAGCTAAAAAAAGGTTTCTTTAAATTTCCACCAAACAAAGAGGATCAACTTTTTTATTAATGAATATCAGCTTTCGAAGTGCTTTGAATCGGCTCGTTTATTTTACACCATGATCTTTTGCGTTTAATGTTGTTGTAGACAACCCATTTATCGTTCCCAGTGATGATGCACTTCAAAAATGCATCATTTTCTTGATGCTTGAGAACCAAACCACGATCACAAATTTCTCTCCTTAAGAACTTAAGAAATCCATATGTCGAACTTTGAGATAAAACCTAGGCGTTTCAAATGATCATGAATGGTATAATTCCATAAATTTAATCCCTCAGCGATCTCATGAGTTGTTGTTATTCGTTTGTTTGCATCAATTATTGATTTATTGTGTCATCAGCTTTTACTGGCCTTCTAAACCGTAGTGAATCATCAACATCAAAATTGCCTGATCAAAATTTTGCAAACCAGTTTTGGCACTGGCGTTTTGTCAATACATTTTCTCCATACACATCGGATATTTTTTTCTTTTTCTTGTTTGAACAGCATTTTTACTGTTTCGATAGTAAAAAAAGTAAAATATGCCGAAAATGCTGCTTTTTACTTTCCATATTTGAAAACTGCTGTGTTGAATCAATCAAACTTTTCCACAAGCAAGCCTTGCTATACCAGCTGTCAAAATATATAATGATTATGAGAAAAATAGATACTGTGAAAAGTATAATTAAGTCCTCTGTTAGGAAAAAAACGATGTTACTTTCCGGACAACCTAATATAATGTTAATATATTTATACTATAAAAATATATATTATGTTGTTTTATTCCTATAAATCTATAAAATGAATTAAAAACATGAGAAGGTATAAATTATTTAACTTTTCAGCTTTATTAGTCAAAGCTCAGGAAAAGCGCAAAATCATATTATTATCATTCAACTAAAATAATTCATAGCTATAAGTTTATATTTTGTTAGAACTAAATGATATTAGATTTTTTGGTGTGGGGGGGATTTTTGAATTCTATAAAAAGTGCAATCATTTAAGGAATATTAATAAACTTTCAATATCATCAACGGTTTCCTTTTATTGAATACTAACTGCTTTTGGCGACTAGCTCGTTCGCCGTGAATATCGGTTTTGCTTTATTTTAATTAAATACCTTATGCATAATTTAATATTCGTTTATAATCCCCCTAAAAGCATATTTTTAAAAATCAAGTTGTGGCAAACATCAAAGCCGTGTAATTTTAGTGGCCGTACATATTTTATGTCCATTGTGAACTATCCTAATAGAGTCAAGCCCCATGACATAATAAGGCTATTAAAAAATGTAAATGTCCGGTTCATCTAATTTTGGAGATATCACAACTTCACTTTTTTTATCCTAATATAAATTACATAGATATTAAATGAAATTTTAGTTTTTGTAGATGAAAATGATGCGATTGAATATTTTTTGTAAATGGTTTGCGTTCTATTCATGATAATGAAAGCAAGGCGTAAAATATAATTAAAAGTATCTTTAAATCTAGTTAGTAAAATTTTACTGCAATTAAATTCGTTTAATCGAAGGGATAAATCTTTGAAATTTAAAACAGTGTTAAAATTATTTTCGTGCTGGAATTCTTTTGGAAGTTATTCGGATAAACGACAAAATCCTGTTAAATTTTAATTAATTAAAATTTAGAAAAAATTTTGCTTTTCCATCCTTTAAAATATATTTATTTAAAATTTGGTACTTCTAATCCAAATGGTAGTCTATCCTGTACAGAGTTAACACGCATATGTCATTCTTTTTTATTTCCACTACTAATAAAGATGAATGCGAGGATGAATCTCTCTCTCAATCTCTCTCTCTCTCTCTCTGTGTTGGTTCTCTACAGGCCAAAACGTTTGAATTACAGCTACTAAGTTTGGTACATGTATACCTTGGAGGATGGAAATGTGAATCTTAGTGTGTGTGTGTGTGTTTTCTATTCTTTTTTTTTTATTAGAATTTCAATTTTTACATTTTTTTAAATATGTTTAATTTTTATAACATTTTGAAGGTCACACTGCACCTCAAATGTCAAACTGTGTTTATTGTTTCATGAAATATTTTATCGCATGATTTTCTTCCGTTGTTGAAAAGTACAGTAAAAAAATTCTGATTGATATTTGTTTAGTTTAAAAAACGAATAAAAAAGTATAATACCACGAAATTCAAAAGATAGATGATTCACATATTTCTGTTTTAAAAAGCACTATGATATAATGAGAATGACCTCCATTAAGAAATGTCTTACGCAATAAATGCGTAAGACAATTAAAATAACATGGCTTTAATGGCTGACAATTTCATGAAATTGCGCAAATAATGTTACATCTAAGCGATTTAATTGAAATTAAATATAACCAATATCCCCGGCAACACACTTCTAAAGTACTCATACATTTTTCAACCATGACGGTGTTCTTAATTTCAATCAATCATGCTAAAGATAAGTATTCAGAAAGGCTGAACCTTTAATTTCGAAAGAACAACTGTAAACAAATATTACCAGGTTTTTAACATTGGTATTTCAATCGTTTTTCCTGTTATTTTTTGTGAATGCAATCCTAAATGTCGATCCTGGTACAATTACATTTTTAAGATCATCGATAAAGTTTCGTTTGAGATATCATGTTTCCTCACATCGTTGATTCTAGTAGTGTAGTATTAACGCATTTCATGTTGGTTTAAATCGAAGCTACTTTCTAATATATTTTTTCAGATTAGAAGAACAATAAAATTTTTAAAACATGACAGATTGTCTAATTTTAACGCTTTATTATGAGACTTAATTTTTTTGGTACTTCAACTACAAGCATTTTATTATACATCCTATAGATTTTCCTTGTAGAATAGGTAAATTACTTAACAAATATATGTGAATTATAATACAAGACATTTACTTAAAGCCCCGCTCTCATGGTCTGTGCTTGCGTCGGTTGCATTTTGCTCTCTTTCCTCTCATATTTTGGTAATCTGGGGCTCTCTGATGTCTGTTTATTTTACCGACAGTTTACAGGAAGCTCAAGACCAACATCCACAAACCAAAGTGATTCTACAATGGGTCAGATGGCAGATTTACGATCATATCTGTAAAAGTAACAGGTCATGGGAATGGGGCTTAAGATTGAATAAGATATCATCAGATCATTATTAACTTATCGATACCAAAAAGGTTCTAACTTTTTCGGCAAATTAAGGAAAAGAGAACAAGTTAACAAACAATGCTTAAATCTCCAGATTCTGTATATAACCCAATTCTTTTAAAATGCCTTAACGACAGAAATATTACTTTTCATTTTTACGCATTTTGATAAAAACAAAAATTTTAAATCATCAATCGAAACTTTTGCTTGTGTTAATATTAACTCTAATGTTACATTTGAAATCAGAGGTCAATTTAAGTTATTTTCTAAAAATTTATTAGTAAAATAAAATGACTGTAAACTTTGAACAGACATGTTCTGAAAGATTTTCGGAAAAGTGTTGAAAGTGAATCATACTTCTATCTTAAATATTGCAAGGGATCATTTTGGTCAACAAATGTAAGCCAGTTTTCCCTAAACGTTTACCAGGCAGATGTTAAAAATAAGATCTAGTTCTTTTTCAGATATTACTAGGAGTTACTTTGGTCAACAAAAGATATAAGCCAACAAATGAAAGCCATATTTCTTCATTATCATGGATTCTTGATTGATGGATTTGGCTAAATATGCGAGACAAATACAATTAGAAGCTCCATATGACGCAACAAAGTGTTAAGATATTTTTATAAAAGAAAAACGTGATTTTATTCACTATTTCAGCTTCTTGTATCCAACAGGTGAAAAAAAAATCAGCACCTAAAAGTAAAACATGATTTTTTTTCTGGCTAATATATCTCAATTTTTAATGCTCTTCTTCAAATTAAAAAAATAATAATAAAGGAATATGTGCGTGTATTTTCAAAACGACCACACGCAAACTAAAAATGAAATGAAAAGTACTTTGAATTACTATCTTTTAAGAAAAGTGGGAATAGTTCCGATTGTAGAACCAAAATAAAAGTGTAAAAGTGCTTCCCACTTGCTGAGTTGGGGGTGGATTGGCAACAAAAGAATAATGCACTCTTCTTCCAGTAATACACTATGCAGAAGTGGTTTTAAAATCTTTCCAAATCCATGTATTACTGAAAGAACACGAGTTTCATAGGGGCCACCATCTTGTATAGAACGTTTATTATTGCTCGACGAGTGTTTCCAGGTGCTGTTGCCACTGCGCAGGAGAACAGAGCCTCCAAAAAAGGAACCCAACATGTGATTACCACTTCAGCTCTGAAAGCAGAACAAGTTGGAGATTTTTTTTTCTAAAGCGATACAGATAGTATAATCTGTACAGCATAGCTCTCGAACTGGATGGACCCTTGACAGAAAATGGGAACTTAGTAAAATTCGATTTTACAACAAAAGATTTCTGAGGTTGTTTGAAACGCTCGGGAAAGGTTTCATCGTCAGAACAGTTTAATACAACAGGACTGCAATATTCGAGAACGGGAATTCTAGAAATAAACATTTTCGATAAGCATCTATTTTTAGAATTTTAGTGTAGAGTTTCTGGAATTTTGATATAAATAACTTCAACATGTCCATAATATTATTGTAACTAAATTGTGATTTAGTTACAATAATATAGTGGTTCGTGAAATATACAATAATATAGTGGTTCGTCAAAAATTCTTCAATTATTGAATACGTTTTTTTTTTTTTTTTTTTTTCCCCAAATAAAATTCTCTAAAATCAAAATTAGAAGAGGTATGAATATTACTTCCTGTTTATTTTCCTTCCTTTTACTTATAAATGAAAAAAAAACATTAAATCACAGAATATTTAATTTAACAGTCTTATAATACTAATCATACATAATTAAAAAATCCCTAATAGTAACAATCTGTAAGAATCTCACATTAAATTGGATAAAATAAATTTACAAAAAAATATTTTGCAAAATTTGATGTGCTGTTAACTAAGATTCAGTATTTAAGCATCTAGGGATTTTAATGCAAAAGTATACTTTATTGAATGTTATGAAATAAATTATTGTCTTAAGCAAAGAATGGAGTTCAATAATTTTTTTAAAAAATAAATATTTCCTCAGATATGATTTTTAAAAAAAGATGTATTTTATTTCATCAGTGTGCGCTAAGAATGACCAAATATGAGGAAAAAAGAATGGTTTATTGGGCTTTAGTTGTTTTAGAATATTATAACGATATATAAAAAATACATAAAAAAGGGGGAAATGAAAATATTAAGTACACAATTCATATTGTGTACTGATGATGCGTTGATGTATGTGATTTTCTTTTCTGTTATAGAGAAGACATTTCAAAACAACAAGAACTTATTAACGATGACCGAGTTTAAGTATCCTGACAATTAATTAATAGTCAAAACGTTAAAATTTGAAAAATGAGAAATTTCGGCAGTAACGTATTATGGCGACAAGACAGAACAGTTCTAATAACCTAATAAGTTCAGTCAGGTTCAGTAATAAGTTCAGTAATAACCTCATAAGTTCTAATAAGTTCAGTCAGGTTCTTATATTATATTTTATTTTAGCTCTCTTCCGTCATGTTTTATTTCAAAATTGTAATATAAAAATATTAATATTGGTCTTCTAGTTCCTCTCAGCTAAAAAGACATTGCAAATATAGAAAAAACAGACAAAGCAATGATTTTGCCCAATTTCTAGACTTCTTTTTTCGTTCTTTTCTATTGTTTAATTCGATATTCAATAGTTCAATTTCTATATTTCAATAGTTCAAAATAATAAAATAAGTACATGGCAACTTTCGATTCCATACTGAATAGAGAAACAACTTTATTTCTGCTTAGTTAGGTCACTACATTGTTTAATAGAACAAGTGATATATTCGTAAATTTAATTTAGCATCATTCAATTTAACTACACGGGAAAAAAATACCGTATCATACCCCTGGTCACTGAACGATTTGATAGATATATCACATGAATTTTATTAAACAACAAAATATTTAAAGAAGATAAAATAGAATTAAGTATATACAAAATTTACAAACATGTTAAGAAATGATAATAATATGAAACTGTTTACTATGATTATCTACTTTGTAATTGAATAGAATTTTTTTTTGAAGAAATAATAAAAAGTTACAATAACAGAATAATAAGCAGAAATAATATTATACATTTTTAAAAAATCACATGAGTTCTGTGCTTATTTCACTTGTTATCATAACACAGTAAATGAAAAGGCACTCAAAAATTCTAATATAAAATAATTTGGTTAATGGTTACAAAGGAAAGCTATATTAAAATTATATTTATGAATGCATACAAATGTGAAGAAATTGTGGTTTCCCCCCTCCCCTTTGTCTTTCAGTGCATGATACTTGATGTCGGAGGCTAGGGAGTATAAAGAGATCTCTATTTTCATTGATGAATTTAATTAACCTTACGGATTTTTTTTGTCTGGAAAAGAAGTTGTTCGCGACACTTTTCAAACCATTTTTGTTCGAGGCCTCGTAGTGTTTTTTTTCATATGCCAAGGGACTGTAAAGATGCATTCTGTAGCATAATGAAGTAATCATGCCATTCCTACCATGGCTACAATGATCACTATTCGACAGATCGAATCTTTTAAGGTAGGCAGGAAAAGGGCCGGATTCCGAAAAGAAAATAATATCGTCACTGACAGTTAATAGGAAGAAGGTTAATTGACAGCAGGGCATAAAAAATTTTTCTGCCTATGTTATCATTGCTCCCCAAAAATATCCTAAGACTAAATAACTCCGACAAAAGGCTTTCAAGGGCAGAAAAAAAAACTTGTTACATAATATGTAAGAATATTTACAATTTTTAAACAAAAATAAACTAATGTAAGAAGAAAAGTAAAAAGAATAAGTAGCTTTAATAGGGGCAATAAGTCATCACATTTATAACAGGCATTATAAAATATTTAAATAATTATCTTAGAGTGGAATAAATAATACAAGCGAAACTTGTTCTAAATTAATTCAGAATTTATTAATTCAGATGGAAAACGAAGAAAAGGATAAATTCTTGTCACAAAAAGGGAAGAGTTCCGATTTCTGTTGATAAACGCTCAAGGCAAAAGAAAACATGGATAGAAGGGCATCCTGGAGGTGCACAATGATGATCTATAAAGAATTAATGGAAAATTATGTGAGCATAGAGCATAAGGACATGTTTCATGGCATTTCACATAACACTGAGATGTAAATTTTGTCTATTAAAATATAAATAAAAGTATATATATATTTTAAATACGTTTTTTAATATCATTGAAAATTTGAAGTTTTTTTATTTTGTCGGCATAACCTTAATCTTAATTATCAATAGTTCTTAGCAATAAAAAATTTCATAATTATTTTATTGCCGCATTGAAGTAAGACTATCGAATCTCCATGGCCGAATGGTCATGGCACTGGTCTTGTGATCAAGAAACCTGGGTTGAATCCTGCTAGAGATACTGAGATTAATGGTATATGTAAATACTTAATTCCTTGATTTTATGTTTTCCTTTATTTCATATTCCAGAAGATACTGGACATTTCTTTAGTTTACCAGACAAGTGTTCTGGACTTTTCTTACTGTCTCCAGAAGAGTATTCTGGAACTTTCTCTGCTTATATAAAAGCAGAAGATTTGACAGTTACTGGATTCTCAGTTCTGAGTTCAGTTAATAAATTGGTTTAGCTCTACCTCTTGTGTGTGTCTTTGAGTTCTATACCATAGTTTCTACGTGACATTATTTATACATCAGAAAGTAAAATAAAATAAAAATTAAAAAAAGTTTAAACGATACAACATTTCCCCCGATAATGTAACTGACTTGCATATAACTATTATTCAAATTCTGGCTATAGAGAAGACACATCCTTATTTAGCTTGAAAAAATCAACACAACTAACAAATACACTTTAACAAAAACGTTCGCCCAGAAGGTGGAATTGAACCACTCTGATTCTCATCAGCTACGGGTTTGAAGCCCGCACACCGGACCACCGGTGGTCATCGGGGCATTAACAAGAGCAGCACTAGGTGTTATTTATAATACATATTTTTTTTAAACCAAAAAAGTGGTATTTTTGGGATAATATATTATTCCGAATGTTTAAAACATTTCCCTATTGTAATGAATATAGTCAATACATACTATAAACTATGAAACACTAAGTAAAAATGAAATATAGAAATATTTTGAGTTATTTTAAAATAAAGAAATGACAAAAATGAGCAATTGTTAAATTTTCATATACTGTTTTAAAATTCTAACGTCCTAGTAGAATTTTGGACTAACTTATAAAAATAAAGCAATAAAGATTTCGGAAATATTTTCTGTCATCAAATATTGCCTTCTTTATAATGTTTCAATAATGCTACTTTATTTATAACTAGCCGCCTTTGGCGACCAGCCGGTTCACCAATCTTAATCTTCGTTAAAATTTTAATAATTAAATATTTTATGCAATTCCTACTTTAATAGCTTCTTCATCAAAATATTTTAAAACTTCAAATATTGATAATCATATAATTCACTCATAATATTATAAAGGCCTTCAGTTATAACGTAATATGTATCTGTCTAATTTTCTGTTAGCTCCCGTAGAATTTATACTTTAAATTAAAGTGAAAATGATTAATCTGCAATTAATATAATAATATTTATTACTGAAACAAAGTATTTTTTTTTTTTGTAATATGATTACGGAAAACAGTAACTGAGCGTTTAAACTTTATGGGCACTAAAGAATATCTTTCTTAATTTATGTAATATTTCAAGAATTTGTCAACAAAATTTTCTCAGATTCATCATGACCAGATCGATTAATTAACAATGTTTAAATTTAAATGCATCAAACACTAAGAAAATAAAACTAATCGTTTAAAATAATCGGTTGAAAACAGGTTAAAAAAAAAACTACTTAAAAAAAGTTGTACTTAGGTAGGAAGCAGGTTGCAACTATCGCAAAATTTTACTATAGTAATAATTGATATCATTGAGTATTACCGCAGTTTTAAACAAAGCATTTGTATGCTGATTATTGACAGTTCATAAACAAATAACCTTTGTTCGCCTTATTTTTGAATGAACGAATAAGATGGAAAATTCTTGGATTCATTACATAAATAAATTTTAAATATTTCCCATGCTAAGTTTACACAAATTAGTTAAATAATTGCAAAGTTTTTCCTTGATAAAATAGGATAAATTATATCCTTTTGTCTATTTCACTGAAATTTAAATTACTTTGTTAGGTACGCCTCTGTGCTTTTAGCAACAAGAACTAATTTCCTTTCTCTATTATGAAACTACGAATAATAATAATTATGTTAAATATCAGTTTCATTGGTCAAATTTAGCTTCATTACATTGTGCAGTCAAAAGAGAATTACGAACCATTAAAAAAAAAAAAAGAAACATTTGAGATATAAAATTTCGGTAACTATAACCCGTTTCGTGCTTTGAAACCATCGAGTAAGGAAGATACTCTATTTAGTAATTCGTAAATTTCCATGCGTATCTTGGCATTATGTAGTTTGTTTGCTTTTAATATAATGCTGGATTGTTGAAATATATATTTACATTTTGAATAATATGTATAATGAATGTATCTGTAAAATTGTATTTAATAGCTGTAAGAATAGAAACGTTTTTGTTTTTGATTTGTCACTGATGTAAGGTTAGATACTTAGCGGTGCGAAAGCAGGGGCGATTGTCGGCATACCTTAAAAACGTTAAATGACATTACCTTACTATGCACCTTAAATATGGTATACCTTAGTTCACTAACATCTTTCTCGGTATGATTATTAGCATTCATTCATTCTATTTTTCAGGTTCTTGAAAAGAGAAATCAAATTTTGATGTTTAAGATCACATTTTAAAAGTATTTGACGAAAAATAAGTTCCGAAGAAGAAGTTTACCGAAGTTCTTCCATTTTGGCTTTAGAAAAAAAAAAACATTTTGGCTTTATACTCTACTCTAGGAGAAGCTCATTTTTCCCACTTTGACTTTATACTCCAAGAAAAGATACCCTCCCTGAGTATATAGCCACAGTAAAAAGAGGAAATTACGGATTTTTCAAAGAAAGAAGTACAAAGTTTGATTAGTAAGTTTTGAATGGGCAATGATGATAGTCGAAGAAAAGAAAAAACATTTGAAGAAGAGTCGTGAGACTTTTTTTATGATAAATCTCACTGTAAAATTATTCTGCAAGAAGTCCGAAATGACAAGCTCGTCAAAGATTACAGCTTTCAATATCGCTAATATTGTTAAAAAAAACTTTGAAGTCACACAATTAAGAATGGATGCCTTTTCTCTCCATCATGCTTATAATAAAGTAGAAACAGATCCAAAACACAAGAGGATGTGATTCAAGGTAAAGACCATCATATACTGTGAATCACTTTGCTTTAAAAATATTTGCAACTATAATTAGTTTAATTAACTATTCTTATTCTACTTTTTGTAGACAGTGAAAATTAAAATTGATGAGATGTTGCATAGAATGGTATACTTATAATTAGAATAAAAATATAAACTGTTAGTTTTTAAGCACATAATAGAAAAAGTTATAAATGAATAAAAGTTGCACCCATTTTGCGCCTGAAAAATTAGGAAAACTATTTAAGCTTTAGTGAAATTAAAATCTGCTCAACCTCCCTTTTTTAGATATATATTTTATTTAATATGAAATGTAAATTCATTAAATAAAATAAAATTAAATTTTCTGAATTATAATTTTTTTTTAGCAGAATGATTTACTAAACGAATGCTGTATGATTCGAAAAGCAAAACTCATAAATTTCTTTAAAATAGTAAAGCTCTTAAAAAAAGCAAATGCTTCTTACCAAAACTGTTTATTTATTTTTATCTTATGCTAACTCAATTTTTTAAGATAAATAATAAGGCGACGGAGAAAATTGTATTCAGCAAAATATTCTTTAAAAGATATATTATTATAATAATTTTATTTATTCAAATAATAAGCTTTAGAAACTTCTCTAAAAAATTATGTTCATAAAACAAAACTATAATTTAAAACAAAATTACACTTGTATATGAATTAAAAACCTTTTTACAATATATTCAAGATAAATCCTTTAAAATTATAGCTAATCGTAAAAAAAAAAAAAAAAAAAAAAAAAAATATTAAACCCTAAACAGGTTTTATTAAAAATGCATTATCATATACAATCATAAAATAATTCCAACAGCTTTTAAGAAACGTACTTTTATAAACGAGAAATAACGTTTAAATGGCAGTATTAGGAGACCCTGAACAACCTTAATTTCACTTTGTTGATTCCTATAGCCAAACTATACTATAACACGCCAACTATACCAATACCTGTAAAAAAATGCTGAATCCCTAAAGTCAACTGCAACACAATGCAATTTTAGTCTTAAATCTTGCATCCCCTACATCTTCAAGAATGCATGACATTGGATTATGGAAACGTCTTTAGAAACCTGCACCTAATCTTTTCTCCATAAAATTTACTGCCCATTTGTAAATTATTTGACATCTTTACACAACTTAAATATAATATAGTAGTTTGCAATCAAACAAATACGAGGTCGATCCAAGCCAAGCCATTTTATTTGATAATCCCTTGACGTTTGTTGAAACGCTTGACGATTTATGGTATTTACATAAGCTCTTATGTAAACATAGAATCGGATTTTGTTTAGCGCGGTAGGGAGAGGCTTTTTGCTTATGGTGAGGCAGTTGTTTTATAACAATTAAGGGTTTATAGTTAGAAAATTTATAGTTGTCGTTTTTTTTTTTTTTGGATGAGTAAAGAATTCTTTTTATCTGTTGCGGTGTTTTCTGATTCAAATACGGAAATACGGGAAGTGTGCTGAAGGCCTTTTCATGCTAAGTTTGTTGGAGATTTTACCCCTCATGTAAAACATATTTAAACAAGTGTATTCTTGCAAAAATGTGAAACTTACATAAGGCTTATGTAAAATAAATCCCAACCCATTTTTCCCCTCTTCTATTTCCCTTCTTTTTTTTCTTTTTTTTTCTTTTTTTTCTCTCTCTTTAAAACGAAAACTGTTTAAAACAAAAACTAAAAAATACTTATTTTTTTATTAATTATTTGTATATTTTTTATGCAATTTTTAGAGGCAAAGCAGTGGGGCAAAGTATGTCTTAATAATTAATCAGAAATTTATATATTATAGTTTTGATTATATCAAAAATGGCAACAACGATTACATCAAAAATGAAATGATATGCATATTTTTAAAATAATAAATAATTTTCAGAATAATAATAATAAAAAAATTGTTATTAGTGTAGTTACATTTTCAGGATAAATAAAAAACCCTGATTCTAATTAAATTATATATATGGACGGTTTATTAATATAAATGGAGTCTGACTATAGTTTTAAAAAAATCAAATTAATTATCTTGAGAAAGACAAGTTCAAATTCTTCTCAAAATGATATTTTTAAAAGAATATAATACTTGTACATGGGGAAATTATTAAAATTTAACCATGTTAGAAAATGCATGCTAAGCATTATGTGCATTTCTTACTATTTAAGTAGTTAATTATATTTAAATTAATTAACTGAAAATTTTTTAGATATGCAAATTTAAGAGAACACAGAACTTTGGAAATCAGATAACATTTTTCACGATAAATTTATATTTAAAAAGTGTTTGTCAGAAAACAAACAGTCATGAAGTAACTATCTAGAATTTTGATAATATATCAACATAATAATTACTTACAATGCAATAGATTCAAATCCTCTTTAAGGTTTCAATTCAAGTTCTCACGGGAAGGCCATAAAGCAACAGAATAAATGTTTTAACATTTTTAACATAATTACTAATAACTAAATGAATACATTTAAAGAATAAATATCTTAATGCAAATTGTCCGAAATTTCTTTCAGCTAATTAAAATATTTAGCCATATTTTTGGTATTTTTCGTGACATTTTTTTCTTCTTAAAATTACACTCAAGATATTTTCCTGTTACTTTTTTATTTAATTTTGTTTTATTTATCTTTTAAAAGATAAAGCAACTTTATTTCAAATTATCATACTTTTAGTTAATCATATTTATTGGCATTACTACGAATTATTATTTTTGATATAAGGTACAGTAAGAATTTAAGTAAGAGGGGATAATATATTGCACATATTTGGAATTCAGTGGTATTTTTATTACTTTTAATGTGAGTAAAAGCTCATAAAAACTTTTTTTTTCCTTTCACCCTCTTTTTTCTTTCGATGTAAATGTGTAACTCGAAACTCTAATAAATCCAAAATGTCTCCCAAGTGAAAAAAAAAAAAAAAAAAAAAAAAAAAAAACACCGATGCCATCTTATGAATCCATAATAAATAAATTGCAAACGGAAACCTTTAATAAAGTCCGCTTCAGTAAAAAAAGAAGTGCCAAACGATTTTTTTATCTGCTAACGATCGAACGAAAGAGAGAGAGAAAAAAATTTTGGACGGACTTGGGTGCGTTCTATTGTGCGTATTCGATTCGCTTAAAAACCAGTGAAATAGTCTGCGGGGGGGGGGAAGCCCTGAACAAAGCAAAAATAGTCTCCTGTATTGTAGATTAAGTATGTGACTGCTCAGCTAAAGGCGTTGGTATAAAAAAACATGGACACTATTGAGTAGGAACACTGCAGCGGAAACAGTCTTACTTCCTAGACCCAAGAGCCTTGTTGCGAAAGTAACACACTGTTACTCTTGTTCGTCCGTTTCTTGTGAAACTGAAAACCATTGAAGAATATATATTTGGGGATATAGACTAGGAGGGGAGGGAGAAGAACCTTCTTTTCAGCGGGGTGAGCAAAAAGTTCGACACCTTTTCGCTGCCTTCTTTCTTCAAGGCACATCCCCTCCCTGCATAGTTCGTCTCCATGAAACGGCCCGAGAATTATGTCGAGAGGAAAGCACAAAAAGCTTGTAAGAGCATTTACATCCCCTTTTAACCACAAAAGCCACTCTACTTTTAAATTTACAAGTTTTTAATGAGAATTCCGGCTGGATTCTTTGACAAAGAGCCGAAAACAAAAACGATCTGTGTAAATATTTTTTTCTAACAAAAAATAATTTCCGTTTAGAATGTCATTTGGTCATCGTTGGTCATCATTTAGAATGTCATCATTACTTTTTCAACAAATAAAGCCAGTATTTATTGCTTTATTCAAAAATTTCATCAAGTTCTTTCATAATAAGAGAAGGAATTATGTCCTTTCTTTCCTAACTAATCAATTCGAAATGGGATTCAGCTGATTGGTTTAGTTTGGCTTTTATCGAATTTCGTCAACATTTTAAGCACAAAAGGTTCTCCACTTTTAAATTAACAAGTGTTTAAAAAGAATATCTGATGAATTTTTTGGTAGGAGTTCAAAACAAAACGATATTTATAGTAATTTTTTAATAAGGAAAGAAAAAAAAATACCGTTGACAAGTAGTTTGGCTTTTGCATTTTAACACAAACCATCTAAACTTTTATTGAAAAATGCCACTATGCTCTTGTACATTAAAGATAGGAACTCGCTCCTTTCTTTCACAGCTAATTTAACCAGAGTGAAATTCGATTCAGCTTGGTTTTCATTGAATTTCATTGACATTTTAACCCCTCTCCCCCCCCCAAAAAAAGCACTCTGCGTTTAATAACAAGATTTTAATGAGGATTTCAGCTTAATTCTTTGACAAACAGAGAAATAATTCTAATTATTACAAACAATTCTTTGTAATACGAATTTTAATAAGAAAAAAATAAATTACGGTTTAGAAAATCGTTTGGTATTTGCTTTTTTACCCAAACCGTGCTTTATTGAAAAATGCCACTATGTTCTAGCACATTGAGAGTGAGAATTCACCAATATTTTTTATGAATAATCCATTCTGAATGGGATTTTTTTTTATTTAGCCTGATGTTTATCATATTTTATCAAAGTTTTAACTAAAAGGGCAGTTTACCTTGGTGTTCACATTTTGTCCTCTTGAAATATAGGATAGTTTAAGAATAAACTGCAAAACTCTTTAAAGGAACAGCATACAATAGAAAACAAGAAATGTTGACAATTTGCGTTGTGATAGTCAAGGGTTTTTTTTTGTTTTTTTTGTTTTTGTTTTTGTTTCCCGTTTTAAATAAAATTCTACGGATTGTCGCACAAACAAGCATGCAGTTCTTAAAGAAATTGACCGATCATACTAATGGGATAAAGATAAAAATAAAATTTTAAAAATTCTATATGTGCCACCTAGTCTAGATAAAGTCTATAGAATGAGTGGAGTTGCAGGGAAAATTCATATCGCAAATAAAAAGGCATAAATATTAACTAATGAATAACACTTGTAGATTTGAGATTAAATTTTTCTCTTAAATTGTTTTTTTCTTTCGTCATATGC
Organism: Argiope aurantia; assembly: GCA_026543865.1. Lineage (NCBI taxonomy): Eukaryota > Metazoa > Arthropoda > Arachnida > Araneae > Araneidae > Argiope > Argiope aurantia. Next base: position 309,385 of record JAPMOR010007352.1, read on the forward strand.
AATTCTTTGCCAGACAGTCAGAATTATTACAGTTTACCTTAATATAAAAATGATATATGTTAATCTTTGAAAATTTAACAAAGCCTGTTTCATCAATCTCTTTTAGATCAATCAGTTTCGATATAAAGGTCAAGAAGATTAAAAATAAAGAAAAATAAATAAATAAAACGGAGCTTTTTCATGCATTTTTTTATATAAAAATTCACTCATAATTTTTTATCATAAAATTTTTTTGCATAATATAGTTATAATACAATTCATAAATACAATTAGCAGATCTTATTTGGATATATTAGCAGATATTATTTATATCTTTCATTAAAAATTAGCTAAAACTATGTAATTGACCGTTTCATTAGATGATAGTGATGGGTGTATTTTTAACTGTAATCTTGATGTTTACTGGAGAGATAATTTTGAAAGCTTTTATTGGAAGAAAGCTATTTTCTACTTTCGGGATCAGTTTGATTGCTTGTTAATTATTCGATTTCCATAAAGCTTTATTGAAATTATTTTTTACTTATAGTCAGAATAATATATAGGTAGAAGATGTATTTTATCTCTTTTCTGAAATAATGATAATCTGACTCTCAATAAATAAATTAGCGAAAAAGCTAATTTGCAAAGCTAATATTATAAAAATGAGTACTATAAAAGATAATATTTTTCTTGAATGTCAATGGAAGTTAACAGATCAAAAAAAAAAAAAAAATAATAATAATAATTAGAAATGTATGCTACATTATCATTCAACAGAAATGAGCATATTAAATTATTTATTTAAATATGATTAATATTGTTTTGTTATTTTAATGGGAAAGAAAATCGAGAATATGATTATGAATAGAAAAGAATTGATTCACAGGTTTTATATCAAATTTACTTTTAGTTTTTAGCTTATTTAATAACGCTATACTTTAGTTAAAGGTTGAAAACTGTGGACTAAAGATTTATAATACATTATAATACCACTAATTTCAATTCATTATTTGTTCATGTCATTTAAACTAACCATTCTTTCTTGTGATTTTAACTTTAATGCTAAACAAGGTCCAGCTAAATAAAAGTGAAGTCTGATTTCTTTTAGTTAGTGCAACCAAAATGTTGTCCCATCTATTGCCTATTCAAAACGGCTCTTTGATAAAGTAGCTAGCAGCCGACATACCTGCAGGGGCAGTGCGTAAATAACTTCCTTTTTCCTTAGGCGTAAATCTCTCTCTCTCTCCCAAGCAACATTGAAAATGCCAAATTTTAAAATATCTTTTTTGGGCAGAAAAATACGTTTTCCGCGGTTACTTCTTTGACAAAACTTAATCCTGGATTAGCCCTGTTGTAAGTTTCCGATGGAAATAAGACACCGATATCATTCGTGACAATTGCAGAAAAAAAAATAGCCCCCTGCCAGGCACTTTGTTTGCGGTTAGTCCCGACAGGAAAGAAGGGGCGTGGTTTGCAAATCTGACACCTCCCATCGGAATCAAAGGATGTAGTATTTGTGGAAAACTCGAAGGAAAACTGTTTCCACAACCAGATTAAGGTGTGATGGATTTATAGACGAAGACTTCAGACGCTGGACAGCTAAGTCATAAGTCATGAGCTTAAAGCTTTTCATATCATTTCAAGATGTATGACGGTCATAACTCTGGAAGTCATGGTTCTATCGAGAGACGTAAAAACATTCGACACGCTTTTAGCAGTAGCTAAAAAAAAGGGTGCTCTTTTTGAGTTGAAAGGGTTCACTTATAAATGATACACTATCCATGCTTTTTTATAGTTTCGAATAATTTATAACTTCTTCAGCAGAAAAATCTTGACTCTTGAAACTACAAACACCTGCATTCAAACTTTGAACCCTATTTAATTCCTAGTCTTTTGAAATACTTTTTCATGTGCACTCTTTTTCTGAGCGGAAAAAAAAAGTATGAAAAATAATTATAAATGACAGAATTTTACATTTAAATTTAAAAAAAAGTATTCTCATAAGGGGAGGGGACGGGGTTGAAATATGAGATCGGGATGAGATTTAGTATAATGATAGTATACATTTAGAATGTTCATTTATGAAATTATTGCAACACAATGGCCAGTCAATTTCCAGAAAATGGTCCTCAAACTTTTGTAAAGCTTATATACTGATAATTTGACTCGCGTCCCGATGATCCCGATGGCATGGCTGTCTAGGTAACTGTTTCGTATGCGGAAGGTCAGGGTTCGAACCTGTCTAGGACTTTTTTAACACCTTTTATTCAATTAAGAATTTACAAATACTCATAATTAATATGTTTTTAATTTTTTTCACCCAAAATAAATATTTATTATCTAAATACATAATAATAAAATTAAAATTTTAAAAGGAAGGATTATAAATACAAATGCATTTTTTAATCAAAATAAAATTATTTAAATTTAATTAACTATTTACAGATAGTTTTAATTGATATGCTACTTATTTTTATGCAAGGATAAATGTTTATTCTTTTAATACTTAAATTATAATTTAATGTTTAAAGGAAAAATAATTTAAAAAAATAACATTAATAGCTACAGATAATTTAACTTGCTTGCATCATTTTCAAACAATTAATTTACAAATTCTTGGATTTTAATAATAATAAATTATTAATTCTAACTCAACGAAGCTGTATTTATATCAAAAATTGAAGTGAGCAGCTGATATTTGTTAAGTATGTAAGCAGACACCCCCAATTGCAGCACTCAAAAGAAATAGTAGAGAGCAGGTGTTAATTTATTGAATGCGTAGGCAGATGGTTCAAAGCGTATTAAGCGTATATATACAAAATTCTTATTTAATCGAACAGGATCAAGAAATAAATTCCAGCGAAGATAGTGTAAAAATTCAATCCATTGTATACCAACAATTGTCATCACCAATTTTTAAAGATGATAAGGTATGCATAGTACGCTGCCCAACTTTCTGATGAAAGAGAGATATTTTTAAAAGCAAATGAAGCTTGTTTTCCCCTAGTCTCTTAAAGAAACCTCGCTCTTGTGGACAATCATCATTTATCAGTTGTGCAAGATGTCGAAATATATTTTGTTTCCAATGTTTTTACTATAGTTACCATTCAGATTCCTGTATATAATCGAAAGTAAAAGTATATATATAATTTTTTAGAAATATTGAATAATTTTTTTACGATGCGAGTATTTATAATTAATAATTATCACCATTTATGCTATATTTATTACTATTTTTAAAATATTAAGTTACAATTTAAGTATTAAAATAATAAGCATTTATCCTTACATAAAAATAAGTAGCATATTAATTAAAAATATCTGTAAATAGTTAATTAAATTTAAATAATTTTTTTAAAAATCATTTGTATTTATAATTTATTTCTTTTAAAATATTAATTTTATTATTAAACTATTTTGAATGAAAAAAATTAAAAACATATTAATTAAGAGTATTTGTAAATTTTTAATTGAATAAATTTATTAAAAAAAGAAAGAAAAATCCTTGGCAGGTTCGAACCCTGACCTTTCGCATACGAGACGGTTACCTAGAAAACCATTGGATCACCGGGATCATTGGGCCGAGAGTCAAGTTATCAGTATATAAGCTTTACCAAAAGTTTGAGGACCATTTTTTTCGAAACTGACTGGCCAATTGCGTTTTAATATTTTCATGAATGAACATTCTAAATGTATACTATTATTATACTAAATCTCATCCTGAACTTAGATTTGAATCCCGTGTCCTCCCCTTGTAAGTAAAATAGTGATTCAGTTAATTTTTATGATTTCTTTTAATCCTTACTAATAACTTTTTATATCTTCAGTTGTTTTCTTCTCCAATTTAAATTTTTTTTTATAAGGATTGAATATCTGAAACATGATTTCGCTAACCCACCAGAAGTGATAATGTTTAAGAAAAGTTTGACTGAAAGTGCTGTATTAAAATTTATTTAAAGCTTGTAGAATTTGTCGAACACTGTAATTTTTTTTTACCCTTTTGTTTACGAGATAAGAAATGTTTTTAAGAAACTCAATCTGCTTTACACCCCTCACATATTTCTGCTATTTTTCTAAATATAATAAATTTTATTTATATAACATAACTTTTTAGCTATACTTTTAACATTTCTCTTTAAAAATAAAGACTGAGTGAATATATTGTCGAACTTTTTAATATTCATATTTCAATTTAAGAAAACATAAGTCAAACTGTGAGTTTCCCATTGATAAAAAATTCCATCAAATTTAGCAGAAATGTAATGTACGAGAAAAAAAAAGAAGAAAAAGGAAAAATTTCTTTCAAAAAATTAGCCATTGCTGATAGAGAAATTCTATTTTTTTTCCTAGCAGCATCAACTTGCTTTAATTCTTGAACTATTTCCGAAATTATTTGTAGCTTTCTCTTAAATGGTCATGTTTTATGTTATTCCAGGCTTCAGTCAATAAGTGGTCAATCCGAAATGCTAACTACGAATGAACAGTGCGACAGTGCCCTCGAAGACAAGAGCAACCGTCATCGGAACACATTCTAATCGTCACCCTCCCCTTCCCACTCCAAACCACCCGATTTCTCTTTCGTCTGACATTCTGAGCTACGTGTTTTTCTTTCTTCACTGTTTCTTATTAAGAAAAATCAAGGCTGCATTCTAACAAATTTCTAAGAGAATAAATAACATCATGGTTATAGACAAGATGTATCTAAAAAATGATTATCACAGGTAGGTTCAAAATACATTGAGTAAATAGGAATTCCACTGGTCTAAAGAAAATATCGTTATAGACAATATCTTTTACACAGGTTTCATTATATTATGTCCCAAATATCATTTATTCTCGTTGTGCCGCTACATATTAGGTAATTCGGTTCAGTACAGAGAATTATCGAAAGATCACGAGTTTGACACTTTATTTCTTCAAACATCTACCATGGGGTGCTTATTAAAATGTTAAATATTAAACTTTTTTTGAGCTGCTGTGTTGTGGAAGCGTGAAGAAGAGGATCCTTGTACGAGATCTCTTCATTTAACAAAGTTTAAAAATAATAGCTAGGCTCCCTATTAAGCAACCTTAATGGTGCCCTATAAGAAGAAATTAATCTAATGTTGTCAACCTATTTACCTTTTCTAATTTTTTAAAATTCAGTTTATAGTAAAAAGAGACAAAATATTTCACTATTCTTTCCTAAATATATTTGTGGTTTTTATTGTTTTACTAAATTTTTTTTTTAAATAAAATCTTTACACAAATTAATATTGCCATCTATTAACATAACGAGATTAAAAAAAAGAAAAAGTATGATAATGAAAGTGCTTATCCTTTTTTTCGTAAGCTTGGGAATACTTCAACGATATTTTTATCGATCACCAACGTCTGAGCAACGGCGCCCTATTGGTTCCCATGACATTTCGTCCTTCAGTTAACGCATAAAGACTGAGATAACCGGAGACGATAATTGGACCGCGGGAATAGAGAGATAAAACATACCGCGCACGCGTCGCAGCGTCGCTCGAAAGGGAAAGTGCGATTCTTCACGCCTTTCACATGAAATCTGAGAACTGAACACAGTAGAGGAATAGAAAGGAACTCCATTAGTGGTAATGAAGTGGAGGTTGGCATTGTCATCGGCAAGGGGGCGCTTCGATCAGGAGATCTCGATCATCGTTCATCGGCAGAGAAAAGAACGAGTTTTTATCTTTCTTTTGAATCCCATTGGAACCCTAAATTTTCCCACCCTACCCAGTGCTTACCGATGTCTGATTTATTTTAAAATTAGCTAAAATGGAATTAAACAGTCGCTTCCTTTAAGTGAAAAACTGATTTAGTGCTGCGATTAAACTCTTATAGAAGTGAGGTAGTTGGTGCTGTAAATTTAGCACTGTATTTATCTGTAAAAAATAATAATGAAGAATTTGTATGTCTGTGTTTGTGTGTTGGCGTTCGAGGGAGCAGACTGTTTCACCACTAAATTTGGGCAAAAATATACTTTCGGGGATGGGAATGCATAGTTTGGAGTGAATTTTTTCCTTCTAGATTTTAATAAAACTTTTGTTTAATAAAAAAAATATCAAGGTATTAGATTTTTTTCTTTAATAATCTTCAGAAATGATGATTTTTAATAGAAAACTTATTTTTCCGTCATTTTAAAATTCAAAAATGTTTGATCATTTTAATGATACTAACTTCATTTCCATACATTTTTTTTTGTCTGAATAACAGTTTTTAAAAGTATTTTATAAAGCATAATTTTCAACAATGAATTCATTTGTTGAATATGTAATTCAAGCCATATTCATTATTTCACCAAATATTTAATCGTATGATTTTCTTCCATTGTCGAAAGCTAAAGAAGAAAGTCTCATTTTATTATCTCAGAAATATACTTGAAAAATAAGAAGTTAAACAACTGCACGAAAGACAGCAAGCCAGTAGAAAATAGATTACTCTCACGCATACTTTTAATGGTGCTACTATATAATGGAACGGGATTCCATTATGAAGGTTCATATAAATCTTTACAATAAATAAAACTGGTGAGATTATAAAAATGACACGATATCTCCCACAACTTGATGCTACGAATTACTTTGTTCAAAGAATCAAATGCATCAAGTTACCTAAAAATGATTCAGCACATTTTTTTCCAGCAGACCAAGTGTTCGTTGAAAAGGCCGCTAGAAGAAATTTTTGTATTATATAAGAGCTATTTAAATTGTTGCTCATGTTTTGAACAATAATGGAGTAGCGAAAAATTTCTTGTACAAATTTCATATTACTTCCAATCAAAACTTTTTTAAATAGCCACCTGATTTGAAACAATTAATTTGAAGTAAGTGAAATTATTTTGAATTAAAATCCTTTTTTTCACAGGAACTTTTTTTATTAACAATTAAATAAGCTTTGTAAATATTTTTAAAAAATCTGACAAAATTTAAATATTAAACGTTAAGTGAGTCGTTTGATTTTCAAGCCGTAAGGGCCAAGATATTCATAAATATGAAACCTTTTTGAAAATGTTAGCCTAATTTTTAAAATAACATGTTGCAGTAAATTCTTCCAATTTTTAAAAACCCTGCATTTATTCTATGCATGATAAAAGTATCGAACACTGTCCTTAAATAATGTCATCTCAAATTTCAATCACACATCCTAAACGCAATAAGATAGAAAGAATCCATCTATATGCGATATATGTGACTGAAAAACGCAAAACAAATAAAATAATGTTGGCAAATAAATTTATGTCTGTATCATATTTTATTAGTGTGTAATAGTTAAAGTTTTTCTTGTAAGCAAAAAATTTAGCCTAATTTTACAAATTTATATTTTTAAGAAGAAAGATTTCCACAATGATGACAGCAATGCTTTAAAATAAATCCGAGAAATTTATTTCAACATAAAATGATTAACTACTCGTAACCGCAAAGAAGGAAAAAAAAATCATACTTAGCCTGTTACATTTTTTTTTTTTTTTGATATTTGAAAAAAATAATGCTAATAGATCATACTTAACAGGTAGATAAATATCAAGGTGCCATTCTCACATTCTTATGCGTTGCAAATAAGTATTATCTACATAGGGTGATCGAATATTTCACCCCCTTTAATGATATGCAAATTCAGAACATTCTATGATCCGAACTATCAAAATATCATTGTTTGTCAACATCGAGGAGGATGCTGCTCCACTAGAACTAAACTAAATTTTTTAAGTTTTGAAAGAAAGATCTATTGATGTTGCCAGTCAAAAAGGAGAATCTTAATTTACTAATAACCAACACTTTTTGAAGGAAATATTGAGCAAATACCCAAATACTCAAAAGGATAATTAAATAAAGCTACAGATCATATTATCATTAATAAGTTTTACATTTTAGCAGTCACTTTCTATCTTTTTTCCAAAGGAATCCACAAAGAAAATTAATAGTATCTTTTTAATTATTTAAAAGGGGAAAGAAAAAATTGATCTGCCAGTCATGAGTTTTGCAATTTATATGCGTTCCTTTTTTATTGCAGTTTTAAATTGGATTTTACTATTTAAATTTCTGAATGTATGTTTCTAATTGTTTTCCGAATGCTACTTATTTTTTCCCTATTCATCGCTGCTCCACATAAACTTCTTGATTTGAAACAAATGAATATAAAGAATGGATTTTAAATGTGAATAAAATATAAATTCCATTTAAAATCTATACCAGCGTTTTCGTTTCCTTGAAAACTTCTTAACGCACGTACATTTAAGCGAGACTTTTTTTTTTTTTTTTTTGTAAATATAAAATTTTGTAACCCAGTTTGATTTGCTGGAATTTTGGAATTTTATGATCTTATGTTTTCCCTCATGATAATATATTGGCTTGATGTTTTCAGAACTTACCTACATAACTTATTTATTAAATTGCTTAATGAAATTTTGATCCTGCACTACAGATGGCGTATGGTAGTGAATTTATATAAAAAAACGATTATTTATTTTGAAGTATTTAAAAAAACGAATCACAAATTCTAGAAGAAAAAAAAAAAAAAAAAAAGGAAATAATGTTAAAAATTAGGGAAAAAAATTAAACATGGAAATAAAAATTTAAAGAACTTTTATAATTGTTTAGAAGGAAAAATTGTCTAATATCTTTTTCAGCACAGGTGGTTTTAATAGGAATAAAATACTAATTGCATTATCTCAGAGTTATTTCATATGTCGACACTGCTTCGTTCAGTGGTAGCGGTTGGTCGACTACACACAAGAAGTGTTATTTCACACATTCCCTTATCATCATTCTTTCCTCTTTCCCCCTTCTTTAAAATTGTAGTTCTCTCCATAAAATTTCGTGCAAGCAGCTGCAGCGCTTTCGTTCATGGACAATGCAAATGTGTGCAGCGCGCTCTTTTATAGTTAAGCAGCGGGAGGTCGCCCACTGACACGCGCCTCACTTGTGTGTGTTCGCATTTCTTATTTTTTGATGGAGCATCATTTCATCTTTTTTTTAGCTATCGGTCTTTGCATTGATAAGAAGTTGAATCACTGAAATATTCACTTCATAAAAATATTTTTTTCTTACTTTGTAATATTTATTGATATTTTATTACATGTTTTTGTGCAGAAATTATTTTTTTTAATAATCTGTTTAGTTCAATTCTCATTTGCTATATTCATCATCTTAAAAATCCGAAAAATAAATGCATAAAGTTTTTTTTCTTTCTTTTTTAATACACCATCTCATTAGAAGAGTGTCTATACTGTAAATAGGATAGCATTGAATACAGAAGCGACTACGAAAATTTTTACTTCGCTTTCATCTTTCATTAAAATGTTTTTAATAAAAATTCAAATATTATTTTAACGTCTTGTATAAAATTATTTGATTATTTACGTTACTATTTATTGTTTTGGAATTAAAATTGTTATATATCGTGTTTCATTTTGCTTATCTATTTTCTAAATTTACCTCATGACATGTTGTAAAGAAAATATTTAAAATCAGAAATCCGAAAAACAGGAATAAAAAAAATTGTTATATGCAAAAAAAGGTGAAATTGAATGTATTAAAATAATATGGTGTAATTTTTAATTTAATTGTTATTTTAAGTAATATATGGTAGAAACTAAACGTATCAAAATATTCTCACTTAGTTTTTAATTCATCCTATCCTATAATAAATCCTATTTTTCCCTCAAATTGATGGTCACAAATTTTTCGCCAAAACTGTCTTGTCCCAAGAAAAAAATATTAAGAAGCTCTGCTTTAAAGCACGATTGTGCACTAAACATAAATTCTATTATTCTTCCTCTTGACACAATGGCGGAAAAAGAAGATACGTATAAAAACAAATGACACCTGCGAACACTTCCCAAAAGCTACAAACGCAAAACCCCCGATTTCCGATGTGCATCCATGCATACGACAGGAGGCGTAGTTGACAGACATTTATCAAATATAAAAGATCGCTTGATTTTTGAGGCTGCACTGCGTGTATATGCCAAATTAAATTGAGTGGATGTTACGGTATTGTCTGCTCCTCTATTCTCCGCTGATTAAAAAAAAATTTTTTTTTTCATGAATTCGATAGGATATTTATTACGATTATTTGTTAACTGTGAGTTTAGCTAACACCTGCATCTGCTATTTTTCATTTTAATACAACTAGAATAATTTTTTTTGAATTAGTTAGATGACTCTGTTTGTAAAAGATATTTGATACACGGCTGCTTTAAAAAACAAAAATCTGAATATTTTTATTCTGTTTCATATTATTGATTTAACCTCACTTGTAATTTATTTTTCTGAATGGTACTATTTCAGTAAAACAAATATTTTTATATTACTCTCGATATTTACTGCTAAATTGTTACTGAATGAAATTTTATAAAAAAAATTGTTGATTTTACTTCGTTTGTAATTTATTTTTCTTACTGGTGCTATTTCAGTAATCCACAGATTTTTATAGTATTCTGGATATTTGATGTTAATTGTTACTGAATGAAACCTGACAAAAAATTTGTTGATTTAACCTCACCCTTAATTTAATTTTTTGAATGGTGCTATTTCAGTAAACCAAAGATGTTTAAAGTATTCTTGGTGTTTGCCACTTAACTGTTATTGAATAAAACTTGACGAGAAAAAAAAGTAAACGCAAGTATTCTAAAATAAACACGCGCATATATTATTATTTTTAGATATTATTCCAAATTTTTTTCTCCCCCCTTTTTATTCTCTCCCTCTCTCCCACACAAAGTATACATTTTTGAGCTATAGTTTCTGTTTTCAAAAATTTCCCTCAGAATATGTATGAAATAATATATATTTTTTAAATACAAGAGAAAAAAGGATAAAGCTTTTAATGATCTTTAGCTTTAATTGTTATAAAATTTTTAGTTTTTATTTAACTCCATTTAATTTAAACTTTTGATAAATTTAATTTTTTCAATGCATTAATTTATTATTTGACTTAGATTCACTTAGTTTGAAAATGAGTTAAAGTTTTAAATATTTTCTTTTACACGTAATATAGAAGAAGAAACTATTAATCGCCAAAAAATTTCATCTTGATATATTAATGAATATCCACGTGTGAGAACTCTGGGAGTTCGGAAAGCATTTTTTTTCTATATGTATGAGAAAACGATAACTTAAAAATACAAGCTAGAAGGATGAAATTCGGCTTGCGGTCTTTACACCCCAATCTTAAATTATTTGGATGAAATGCATGTATGAAAAATCTATTCATTTATCTATCCTCGTGTATTTGAAAACATGTTCAAAAGTGCAAAGAAATGGATAATTTTGTCATATATTTATAGACTTGTGCTTTGTTTTAGAGAATATCCTTAATAAAGCAAATGATATTACTGCATGCGCATAATATATAATATTTGTTAATACATAGGTATATAAGACATGACTACCATTGCACATAGTTGCGGCAATATAGCTTAGGTGTAAAAAAATTTTTATGCATTTTAATAAAGTTGTAAAAAGGACTGAAATAAATTCAAGAATTCAAGATAAGAAAGTGGTATCGCAAAACAGGGAAACTGTTTTTAACTGTAACTTTTATGGTTTGTTTACTTTGGGTAGTTTTTGCGGTTTGGTTTTAGTGATGTTGACTTGTGACCGGGTGTGTGGCGTGTTTGGTTTGTTTACTTTGGGTAGTTTTTGTGGTTTGGTTTTAGTGATGTTGACTTGTGACCGGGTGTGTGGCGTGTTTCATTTTTGAGTTTTGGAATTCTTTGTGTGAGTTTTTTAGTGTTTTTGTAGTTTTCTTAAGTTTTTGACTTCTTCCTTTTTCTGAAGCCTTCGGGGCACGGAATGGATTTTGGTTATTTCCACCATTCCACAGAAAAGGCTTCTTTTGTAGCTACAGGGGGTGGTGCCTCTTGATAAAGTCGCTCCCTGTAGTTATATTTCATATTTCATATTTGTTGTGGTATAGCAAAACTTTCTAGTATATTTTCTAACAAACTTGCCATGCCAGAGAATGCCTTTCTTGACTGTAACATATAATAATTGCAAAATATTTTTTTACGTTAATTTAGCATTTTTACTAAATATATCATCCTTGGCGAGATTTTTGGCGATTAATTCTTGGTATGCCTTTAATAGTATCCGAAAGTCGAATTTATGCCTTAGACACGTTTTCCTCAACTGATTGAAACAAAGATTTAACACAAAATTGCAGTTGTAGTCACAAAATCCTATACCAACTTTGATATATTTTAATCATTGCGTTTTTGAATTATCGTGTTTACATGTTTCTGAAAGTACAGACCGATAGACTGTCAATCTATAGATGGAAATGGCTCAAAATTCGACAGATGTCTACTCTATAAATTCTAAATCTTGTGTACCGAATCTTCTACCTTGCTCTTTTCGTTTTGTAGCTATTGTGCTAATTTATATTCGAACGGCCGGACAAATGAACTTACTCTGAACAGATTTTATTCAAAATTTGATAGAAATTTGCAAATTTGGTGAAAAGATTGTATACCAAATTTCAACCATATAACTCAAAGCGGTTTTGAGTTATCTTTGTCGCAAAGAAACAGATGAGCATTTTCCTAAAAAGTGTTTTTCGAACTCATGGACATCTAAAACTTAGAGATTCTCCAAAATTTCCAGTTCAAATTTTTTAATGATTACTATAGTTTCTCTATATTATGTACACGAGAAAGTAATTATATGGCAAAAATTTATTATCAATGGAAATATAATAGTTTGATTTTTAAGATATAAAAATCATTTTCTTGCGGAAATATTTTTTGGAATTATTTCAGAAGAAATTCCAAAATTTCGTTTCGTTTTTAACAAAATTTTCTAATTAAAATTCTAAAAAAAAACGTTTTTAGATATATATTTTTACTTTATAAAGTATAAGACTTTATATGTACCAAATTTGGTAACTATACGTCAAATGATCTGTCAGAACACATAAACTTAGCTATACACACATTCATTTCTATTATTGTAAAGATAATAGTGTTTAAGTTACGCAAATAATCGAGAGATTCTTCAATAACTACAAAATTCCGGCTTGACGGTAAAATATTTTCTACATCTGATGATAATCTTTGATGAAAAAAAAACACATTCGTAATAATTCCCTATTTGATTAACTTCTTCACTAGCTGTATATTAAATCCAGAGTCAAACTTTTTAAAAGACTTTGTCTAAATTTGATGAAACCAGTTTTAAGACATGGGCGGTTGTATATGAGTATTTTGAAAGCAACATCATTTGATACTGTCATTATTGAATTTTTAACCTCTGAAATATGCCACCGTATAAATAGAGAAGGTTTAGATACTTCTAATTGAAAAAGATAATACTATTTTCATAATTAATAATGGTATATATTTTTTACAAAGTGTATTCGTTTTTTTATTTTAGAAAATCTTCGACAGTTTTTGTACAAACGGCGAAATTTTAAATATATTCAGGTTTTTCATACATAATTTGTTAATATATAAAAGTACATTTTTTAAAAAGGTTAACAGAAAATTCTGTCATTTTGGCTTCTTTTTAATGAGGACTAAATTGTATATTCAACTCATATTAGAAGATCATTGTGGAATTATCCTGGTATACTAATTACATCAGTTTGAATCAGCATAAATATAACTATAGAACGAAAAAAAACTATAAAAAATATCTCTTTCACTCTTTTAAAATATAAAATTTCCGTTAAAGAAGGGTTTTGACCATTGCAAATAATACTATATTAAACTTATAATAGTAGTTTTAAAGTCAGTTCTTGAAACAACGAATTTAGTAATAAAATTTGTTATTCCCCCTTTTTGTTAGTAGTCACAATAATAAAAGCTAAATAATGTCTATCCACCATATTCATATTCCAATAAAAAATATAAATCAATGTTCACTCCATAGCCCTATCTCCTTAATTTAAAATATATAAGTGAAATTAATTTGATGAAATTTTGCATTTCCGCTTCAAAAAAAAAAAAAAAAAAAAAGCTGTCTATGAGCTATGAGCTATTATTGAAATTTTTGAGGCCAAAACGGGAGAGAAATGGCATTCTATCATATTTTTTTAAAGCAAAATCTGAAAATTAATTGAAAGAAGGGGAGGAAAAAACTCTTTAAGCCACTACCTCTCGTCTTGTCCATTAATACGGACAGTTGCTTCCCCAATATGTTTATTTCTTGTTTATATATATATAATTTTTCCAAACAACATTATTAACGTACATACTGCAATAACCGAGTAAACATAAACAAAAAGATGGAAAACTGATTAATTATACTTTAATATAATCCTTATATTTTATAACTTATAGATTTTTTTTTTGTAAATTTATTTATTTGGTCACTTTTTAAACACTTTTCTTTTTTCCTTTCTATTCTTTTTTGTAAATTTATTTATTTATTTAGTTACACTTTTTAAAGCTGTCTCAGCTCAGCTGGTTTAAGCAGCGGACTCAACAGAAATTCACCACAACAATTTTCTTCTGCAAGATTCATTAGATATTCCAAAATTGGGATGATTTCACATGCATTTTGCAAAAGTGAATTGATTTTATAATTTATTTTTAATTATTATTCCATTAATCTGGTGATTCTGAGGTTTTCAAACCTTACTTTTTATATTAACGCCTTAATATCTATATATAAAAAAAAAGAGTACGAGAGTGCATATAATCATCATCATTTTTTTATTATTTATTTATTTAATTAATTTTTTTTTCATGAAGGTGAATCTTTAGTTTCCTATTATGGTACAAAATTTCCTATTTTTCTTCGCTTTCAGCTATTCAATCCTTTTTTTTTTCCCATTTCATTACTAAAGAATTTTATGCTTTCAAAATAAAAGAATTAAATTTATTATTATTATTTCATTTTCCTTAGTAGACAGGTTATTCTTATTACGGAATATTATAACAGAGCATGAAAACGATTTAAAAATATAACTTTTTCAAATAGATTTTTTTGTTATATATCATATTCTTTACTGAACTACTTCACCCTTTCTCTTCAAGTGCATTAACCAATAAAAGAAGGTAGAGTGAGGTTAATGTACAAATACATTACCCACCTATCAGTTATCAATCATTTTATATAATACCAATATATCAATAGAAAATTTATAAAAAAAAGAGTCTGTTGAAAAATGTTTTTCGAAATCTATTTATCTCTTTTAGATGTATCTTTTATTTAATTTCTTGTAAGACGATCTTTAAGACTTTTTTTTATATTCTGAAAGACGATGAAACCGCAAATTTCAGAATCTCTTTTCCATATTACAATACAAACAATACCCGGCAGATGGCGACACAATCGACCACAACTGCCTCGGCTCAGTCTTCCGTAACAAAACGATTACAAAAAGCGATGTCGCGCACTCATTTAGAGACAAGATGGATCACTCGCTTTGTGTAAGATGATGCAACAGAAAAATTTGAGGTTTTTCACGCCGAACGAACGTCGACTGACATTTCTTTGTTTGGGACGAACAGTGAATCACTGTTATGGCCGTGTAATGTATGGGATGATGGTTGGAGGGAACTACAGAATGATATCATGAAGTTTATAATATAAGGGGAGGTGTCTGATTCCTTTTACGATCTATTTTTATGGTAACTGTGGTTCATGGTAAGATTATGTTTTTCTGTCAGTTCACAACCATAACCCTTTTGGTTCTCACAGCCGGTAGATTCAGCTGACTGGAAAGAATTGTTGATGTAGTGGAGGCTTCATATTAGTGCAACATATTTAATCATGTTTAGATTTTTAAGTCATTGCCTTCAATTGGACATGGAAATGCAATTGAGAAACTTATTCCAAAATATTCATTCCGATTCCATCTCCAAATGATTTTTTACATCTTAGAACTTACAGAAAAAATTCTGATGCAATATTTTTTCAAATTTTGGTTAACAAATTAATTAAGAGTATAGTGCAGATCGTATTAAAATTTTAACTTTCTATAAAAACAAATTACATTTTTTTAAAAATGATTTAAGTATGAGCGTAGTGATAGTTTGGGTTTCTCATTGTATAAGTTCATTCAATTAATTACTGCTGTAAAATTTATCTGGTAAATAAGTGGTAAGTGAATAAAAGATCATAACAATTTAAAGGAAGAAAATAATTATCTTCCGTAACTGAAAAGCTCTGTCCAGAGGTAACTGTGCGAGTTGTAGCTTCAAAACACATTTGTGAGTGGCGTAGAGGAAGATCAATAATAACAGGAACAAAAAAAAAAAAAAAAGTTTTTCGTTTTTTTCGGTCTTATTCGTCTAGATAAAAAAATAATGAAAATAAAAATAAATAAATAAACTCAAATATATCATCTTAGCGGTAATCTTTGACGATTAGCCCTTGAGAATCCTAATTCTCCTCTGCCCATCTTTCACTATGCCATTTCTAAACGCATTTTATAATAAGATGAGATTGTGGGAGGTTGTGTGAGAATGCGTCAACATATTTTGTTCTATTAACTAATATACTCTGGTGAACAACAAAAGTTCATTCCTTTTTAATTATCATCGAGTTCTCAGTCAGCTTTTACCACCACGAAAATCTATGGGCTTTTAATATTAAACAGAAGAGTAAACATGTGAATAAAAGGAAAAAAAAAAAAAAAGCGTGTTATAACAATCTTACACTACTTCCCACCATTTCATCTTATTCCATACCGTGTCTAAGAAAAGTTGATAGTCAAAAATCAATCAATAAATAAAGGCAGTTTTATCTTTACTTATATTAAAGATGAATACCGGCGTCCTGGCATATGGGTAGTGCGTCTTCCTCGTGTTCTGGGCGTCCTAGGCTCGAATCCCGGTTCGGGCTTGGTTGTTCTTCATCTGTGTTCTATCTGTGAGGTGTGTGAATGTGCCACCCTGTAAAAAGGGGTTGTGCAAGCAAATGTGTGTCCTTTTCATGAACTAGAAGTCGGACTTCTGCCCTCGGGTGCTCAGGGTTCTTTACCCTCAGAAGCTACTGCACCCCCTTTCCGTGGTAACGCGGACACGACATCATCATCATTAAAGATGAATGTGTTTGTGCATCTGTGTGTATGCTGGCGCTCTAATATTCTCTTTTTAACACAAGTCATTATATGCGAAGCAGATTACAGGGAAGCAAGCGATACATTTTCTTATATCTGGGAAGAATCTGTAAAAAAATCTGTTTATATTTAGATACTATTAAAATGAAGAAAATCTAAATTAGAATTTTAATTAGTTAAAAATCAAGCGAAATTTTGGCGTTTTTTCCCGCAATAATTTTCGAAAATATTACAAAATAAAATTAATTTTTACATAATCTTAAAATTTAAAAAATAAACTTTTGAGTGACTCGATTTTTTATATATCAATTAAATTTCAATTTATAATTAATTTTAAAACAACATTTTTAACATATTCACCGGCAGTTAATTTTACACGAAATAAAATAAAAATTTTAATCGCTTGAGCAGGTTGCGCGTGAATGGAAAAAAATTAGGTTTCATCAATGAATTGCTATCATGTTGACAAAAACCCAAATTTTAACATTAAGTTAATTCTTATAGATAACTAAAAGTAGGAAAAAATGTAACTAAATGTAAAATGTAATTTTCTGCACATGTGTCTGTAAGAAATTAAATAAACTTTAAACACGCTTTCTTGGAAAGATAAATAAATACAAGAAGCCTGGCGGTAAGGTCTCAGCTTTGGAACCGGAGGGTTTCAGACTCGAGACCCGATTCCAGCGAAGAACAGTCTTGTAAGAAGGTATGGTGCACGCTAAATCTGTAGGGGGCAAATATCCTCCCGTTGGTGTGCTGTGGAAGTTTGGAGAGGAGATGCCAGCTCAGGTGCCGCCTTAGTCCTCTGACCACGGTTCAAAATTAGGAGGTTCATTCCAAAATCGCCCGAGTGTTGCTTTAAAACTAGACTTTAATATAACTAGATTAAACTAAAATCCAACACCGAATTTTTAAACAGTATTAGGCATATATATCTAATGAGAAAAATAGAGTAAATAGTACTATTTTATATCATTTGAGTCTGTAAACGTTCCAATGAATTACAAAATATATTTTTTTCACAGATCCTCGGTCCTATGAGTCATATCTAGTAAATTATTCTTGAGATACTAGCATTTTAAATTTAAAAAAAATTACTGCATTGTTGAGTGAATTATGAACTTTGAAAATAACTTACAAAACGCGCGTTTTTATATTACTCCATTGAACATCTCAAAGAAAACATGCCAACCAGCTCTTGCAGTTTCCCCAAGGCTGATTAGCTTGATATTATGAAAATGGCCTTTGTGTCATTTAAATTCTTTTGAAAGTAAAATTAAAAACTAAATTTTATGACGAATTATTGAAACGTTTTATTAAATAATTCTTTAAGATATTGCATAAATTATAAAAAAAATATATTATAGTGAATATAAAGACTTCAATGCTGAACAATTCTGTTTTCTGCATTCATATTTAAAAAAAAAACCTTGTTGGTTTTAGCAAAAGAATTTTTATAAATTGAAGTTTAATCCTTTTTGCATCAATCTGAAGTTCAAATTTTATAAGACTGGTAGAAAATTAAAGAAATACCTAGTACAATAAACAGAATGGTGTAAGGCTTCTATAACAGTATGAGTTATACGACTATCAAAACGTAATGCTTAAAAATATTTTGCTTAAGGAACTATTAAGAGGTACAGTTATATAAAATATTTAATTAAAAATTTTAGAGATCATTTATTCTGGCGAGTTAGATTGTCTCTGAAGACATCTAATGATCTATAATCAGTGAAACACGATATAAATATGGAATAAAAATTTGTTTTTGTATAATTTTTGAGTCATAGTAATACAAATGCAGATTTTAGTAATCGAAATCGGGCAGAATATTTTCATTGGAATATACTAAAGCAATAGATTCCTAACGACTTTCGTTTAAAGAAATAATTATTATAAAAATAGTTTTTATAAAGATAATTTATTAGTATTCTCAAAGGTGTAATTTTTGTTTTAGTAATTTGTACTTTTTTAATTTTTAACTCTTATTAGAAATAGTAAAGTACTTTGAAGCTTTTTTTAAAATGGTTTATTAAATAAAGTTACTGGTGTGAAATTAAAATGTAATTATATAAATCACTAATTTAAATTCTGATGATATTAAAATAATGTCATCAAGAATGTATAAATGTTAAAAATTTCAAAAGTTTAGCGTATGTGGAAGCACGTGATAGGTAAGTTTAAAAACGTGATAGAAGAAAAATTAAATGAAAATGTATAAAAAAGTGCATAATGTATAAAAAAAATATATTAATTTTGGTATCACTATTTCAAAATTTCTTTGCATCAAAGAAACCTGAGAATTCAGGCAATAAACTGCAATGAACCATGTGAGGCTTGATATTTCTGTTTTCTCCCACGTTCTTTGGGCGGTGACAGTTCATCCAACTTTAAAATGTATTTCCAAACCTGCAATCAACATAATTTATCTTTGTCTCGATTAGTCGATAAACTGCATTTGTTTGACATTGTTTCCTAAGCTATCACTGCATTTCAAATAAGTTTTCAGAACTTCAATAACATTCTTGATAAATTTTCTTTTGTTTAGAAATTCGTTTGAATCATCCATTACGTCTTAATTTAACAGAACCGGAAAGGAATGGAAAAAAAAAATAATTTTCCAGATATGAACTTCTTTAAAATTTGTATTATTTTCTTGATTTAAAATTTTCTCTTGACCTAAAATCTTTTATAACGTTTTGCAGTTCATGTTATAGTTTTTTTTAATACCTGCAGCTTTTTAAATTAAATTTTCTTCTCTTAGATTAATATTTCTTTATTGAAACGCGAAAATTCAGTGTTGAAACTTAAACCTCGCTCTTTCTATCCAATAACATATCAGATAACAAATTAGACCAGTTGCCAGACAGGAAGTGAGGGATTTTTACCGGCCTGTTTTTGAGAGTCAGCTGAACAATGTAAGTCAATAAGATGGCTGTTGCATGTTGTTCGAGGGAAATATACGATTCGACTGGATTACAACATCAAATCTTAAATTAGGCGTATGTATAATCTATACATATAAAACACTAAAGAAAGATAGAAACGCAGAATTAGAACTTATTACTTATTATTAAATGGCAACAGACTAATATAAACAAACTGTCGTTCGAATTTCAGACTACATCATTGAACATTTTTACAATTGCGCTGAATTAAGTGCTTCGTTTAGATAATAAAAATTGTCATTGTATCATTTTTAAGATTCAAAAAATTATCTTTTTAATGGCATCAATTTCATTTCCGTACAATTTCCCTTTAATTTTAATAACTTTTTAAAATTCAATGTGATATAATGTTTTTAAATGCTATTATATATTTAAAACTCATCCCCCAATATATATATATATATATATATATATATATATACACACAAATAAGTGAATATATATATATATATATAT
>JAPMOR010007352.1:329883-407315 GCA_026543865.1 Argiope aurantia
ACGGCATTTTATTGCAAAATTTCATTATTATTATCTAACATAATTAATTATTTTCTTGCAACATAGTGCAGATTTTTATTTAATGGGGTTCCATCGAATCAACCAAATTGGTTGCAGTAAATAAATGTCAGCATTTGAAAAACTGTTGAATAAGAAGTAGAAATGCCTAAGTTTCAGCATGTCGGTAGATTGCTGAATATTTCACGGCAAATTATAGAAGAGTGAATGATTGCTGAATATTCTGTCTTGACATATAGCAAAGTGTTGAGAAATGAAATGATTGCACTGTAGCGAGGGATGAAAATGGTAATACTGAGGTAGTAATAATAATAATAATAAAACTTCTTAAAAAGAAATAATATCAACATTTGATATAATATGAAAATAATTGCAATTTAATGAAGATGTTATAGATGATGTTTCATTCTTTGCGAAAATGTGAACATTTTTATGAAAGATATGTTTGTTTTAGTAAATTTGTATCAAGAAACATTACAGAATTTTTCCAATTTAGGATGTATGTTAAAGTCAATAAAAAGGGAAGGTCACTTTCAATCTTTACTCCTGTCTTCTTTAAAAGTCAACTTACAAATTTCAATTGAAGGAATTTTCTTTATAACTAAATTTTGAAGCGAAGCAATTTTACTTCGTTAAATATATGATCGACTGTACTGTTTAACAGTAAAGAAGAAAAAAAATGCAATGTTAAAAATAGAGAATATTTTTTGAAGAAAATATAGGTCAACTTACAACTTTTATATATCGATGCATTTCGGATCAAAATCCTTTTGAAATTTTGCTTAGTATTTCTTTTTTTTTTTTAATCACTTAATGCAAGATCCAGTGACGTCATGTATTGCTCACAGATTAACCAGCGATCTTCAGTCAACAAAGTCAAACCCATTACAATGCTGCTTGAATAACGGGGTATTCGAGTGTGACCTCTCAGAAAACACGCAAATTTTACGTTTTTGTCCTCGTGTGTGCGTTTTTCGTGTATGACTACCCCTTGTATGTCCCTTCAAAGCGACATGATAACCCAAAATAAAGAAAATATGAAAAAAGTCGGAAAGATTAATAAAAAGTGGGAGGAAGAATACAAAAATGTATGGGGGAGGGTGAACAATAGTTTATTATGTGGAGTCGTGGGGGGTGTTTATGACCAGATAGGATGTGCGAGGAGTGGAATATTTTATTCAGACTCGACGGGGTAAGGTATATAAAAATGAATTTGGGAGAAATGACTAGATCAAAATAGTTTTTAGAGCTCTCATTTGTAACTATACATTATTTTTAAATAGGAAGACTGTAAAAAGATATCTTAAAATTACTAAACGACCCTTAAAGGTAAAAAAAAAAAATCTTTAAAATATTTCCCTAATTTAACATTTTCGTCATTCTGATCGCGATTTTAGCTTTCCAGCAGACATTCCTTCTATATTAGCATGAATGGTTCCAAGTATTTCCTAGATACACTATTATAATACGTAAATGTTTAAAAGAATTATTAATAATTGGGTAAATATAATGTAATTAGGGTTTTAAAAAAAATCTGATGACATTTTGTTTATTTCTTCTAAACTTAGTTCTTCTTTCCTTTTCGACATTTTTAATTTTAGCTCACTTTGTAAAAAGTAAAGTGTGATTCGCCCTACATACTCATTCATTACAGTGTTTGTCAGCTTTAGTAATTATTTTTTTCCAAGAAAATATTTCGTAATTCTTCTTTCTAAATTTTATTATTTTCCAAATGTATAATGCAGCTGATGGTTGTAACTTCGTTATTTTGAAAACAGTCATTTTTTTTTAAACAACAAAGCTGAAATATAAATAGCATATTAACATAGTTGTATTAATGCCAAATTAAAAAAAATGACTAGCTGTTTGTCGAAAAGAGCTCCAGGAATAAGAAAAATTACCTAGTAATTCCAAGGTAAAACGATATAAAATGAAAAAACCAAAACAAAAATGGGGAAAAAAAAACCCTTCCCCACGAAACGGGATTTTTCTCTAGTGTATTTTTCACATACGCGCATACGTTGAAAAGATAACGTTAAGATATGGATAGCAGTTTTAATATGAAACAAGAATTTTTAAAATATTTAACACATTAACACCGAAAAGACGAGCATTGAAACTTCTTTATAAAAAAATAAGTTAAAAAAAATATCTTGACTTTCCATTGCCCTTTTTATTCTTTCTGTTTTTTTAAAAAGTAATTCTTAAAAATTATTCATATGTAATAAAATTAGCAACATTTGCTGAATTCATACATTTTTGCTTAATATTTCTGATTTAAAAATCTTAAAATGAGTGATGAATCTTATTTTTCACCGTTATCCAGAATACATAGAACAATGAGAAGCATGGATAACATAAATAAATCAAAAATAATTCATTAATACTTACTAAAATCAATATTATTGATTTATAATTTAGTAGTCATTTTGTTTAGTTAAAATGAAATAACATTTAGGGAATAATATTAAGCTGTAAAAATTCTAATAGAATTCTTAAATACATTGAATTCTTGTATACATTAAAGAATTGAATTTTAGTTTCCTTTTAAATAAATTCTCTTATTTTCTCTGCCTGCTTTTCTCTGTGAAATTTAAAATTTGTACTTTATCTATGAAATATTTAATTAATATTTTATTTAAAAATTCTCTATACATAATAATATATTTAATTTCAAAATTATTAAATGTTCAATGGCTAATATAATATGAATAAAAATTAGATAGGCGTTTTTGCAATTATAAGAATTTTTCGATATAATTGATATAATATTTTTATAGAGTGATAGAAATTATATTTGATTTGTTTCCGAAATTGCGGTATCTCAATATATCAGCATTTTGGGATCTACATTTTTATTATTTTTTCCTATGTTTATTTCTTTATTTTTACAATTTATTTGGTGGAACAAAAATAATATTTTTCAAGCATTTATGAATTTCAATTCAATTTTCTTAGCATAATTTTAAAAATTTGGTGAACTATCAATTGAATTAAATTCACTTTGTCGTGATGAAATTCAGATATTACCACCGAATACACAATTGATATTTTTGTAAACAAAACTCTCTTAACATCCAAAAAAATAAATTAAGAATTTTTAAGTTTAATAAGCAGATATAATAACTTTTTTAAATATTTAGCATTATATTGATAATATCATTTGAATAATTTCGAAAAAATTTATTATAGATAATTTTAAACCTTTCTTAAACTTTTCAATTCATGACATAACCAAAAATTGACAAGCTTGAAGCAATTTTTTTATAGTACAACTATAAAAAATCTAGAATTCTATATTTTAAAAATCCCAAATGTATTTTCCTACTTAAATCTTTTCCCCGATCACTTTGTGAACGATCCCTCGCATTCGGTCTATTGGAATAGTAACAGGTACCGATAAATAGAGCCACGGGACAGATAGGAGGAGCAGCTGCAAACTGTGTTCCTATCCGTTAGCTAGAGACCCCGACAAAAGGATTATGGGACAATTTTTCGAATTAATCTTTGACGGTCGCCCCTCTCCTATGTTGGCGCAGACAAAGTTAATTGAGGAAGAGCACTGCGTCATTGTTCTCTATGTGACTCGCACGTGCGATGCATGTCCATGGGTCACGTTAAGAGATATTCGAATGGTCCACCTATACATATATATATGTGTGTGTGTGTGTGTGTGTGTGTGTGTGTGTGTGCACAAAAAGTTGTGCAACAGTATAATTATATCCAAATTATTCATTTTAAGGAGTTTAATAGTTTGTTTTAAAAATATTTGATATTTTTGAAAACGGTATCGTTATAAATTGATCAATAGAATCATTTCAATTAAAAACAAACGCCTAAGTAACAGATCGCTATTATGTCCTCTAAATTACAAATTTTTTTTGTACGGTTATTCATTATAATATTAAAAAAACGAATATTAAAAAAAATCAAAAATATATTGCTTCAAATATGACAATTCCGTTCTTTCAATTTACAGACGAATTTAAAATTTGTTGGTCCGTTGTAAAGAAACGAAATGTAGAATATATATTTTCTGGTACACATTACTGACTGATATATACGTAGAATGAAGCTAAACTGTCAAGCGTACCAAATATATTTTTGGCACTGAGTGGTGCACGTTTCAAAACCCCAAATAGGAATCATGGCAACTGATTGGTTAAAGAAAAAATTAGAATATTGTGTAATTTCAAAAATAAATATAGCTCTATAAGCAACAAAGGAGTAAAGTTAGTTATAATAAATTACATTCTTATGTAGTTAACCATAGTGAAACTGTAATCCTAAAATTATAGATTTATTCCTTAATATATAAAGACAAAATTCAAATGCTTGATATCTCCTAGATATCAATTATTTGAAAGCTGTGTTTTATCGAGTTAGAGCATGAAAATGCCCTAAAAGGCTGCAATAAAAAAGTTTGAAAGCATTGTTTTACTGAAAAGGCCATCTAAAAATTTACAATGCATTAAATTTTTTTTCTAATGTAAGTCCATTTTCTTGATTATTAATTTTTAAGCTTTATTAGACTGATAGATAAAATGAATCCAAGACTGTTAAGAGAAGTATAGTGAAACAATTTTTTTATTGTTACATACATGCTTTACGTACATGCATGAATTTCGCTTGTTACATACATGCATAAATTTAAAACAACGTCTCTTAAATTACATATAGAATTACTGATATATATTAAGTTAGGCATTAAGATATATTTGCCGAATTTGATAAAAATTTAGAAAATATTTTGATAAATTTTGTCAGAAAAATAGTTTAAACACAGTAAAAATCTTAAGTTTGTATTGCACAAGACGCTCAAAAACGAATACCTAGAATACAGAAAAGTCAAATCCCCTCCCCTCCCAAGTAAATTTTTTTTCTAGCTTATATTAAAATCTTACAACAAATTCATCCGAGTTCCCGCTTGTTACTTGTTATAGAGCAAAGTAGATTCCAAGTTTACGATGCATACAGGTCTTCTTTATTTCTTTAGAATTTAAATACGTTTCATTTTTTTAACATCTCAGAATTATATTCTATCTAATATCTTTCTGTGAAAAATTCATAATACAATTTCAATATTATTTTTTCTGTCATTGTAAGCTTTCTATGATTTAAGTATCTTGTTTGAGTGCGTGTCCCATTAGATAAATATATTGTTTCTTTTCATAATTTTTTCATAATGTTATTTTTATTTTTTCAAATATTTCAGAAAATCTTTGCATGCATTTTATATACAATGAAAAAAAAATAATAAAAAGTATAAATTTATTTTAGTACACCTATCATTTAACTATGAATTCTTACGAATTCATTGGAATAATTTCACATATAAACATACCTATTTTTTTACATATTATACACAAGTGCTTTATTTTCACTTTATATCCATATTTTATGAAGCAGCTTTTCCCTTTAATGTATTTATTCGCTATAGATTAGCTGAAATCTATATATTTATTTAATTTGATTAAATATTCTTACACAATTTTTTTATCACTAAAAATGTAATGATTGCTTGAATTAATTTGAAACTTTTAAATAGAGTATCTAGAATATTAATAATTAAGCTTTATTCTCAATAATATATAACAAATTTTATGCATCATTAAATTATTGAATTTTAAATACAAAAATTATTTTCAAAGGAATTTTCATATTATTTCCCAATGTTTAAAATAGTTACAGTACTTTTATATGTTCCAGTCTATTTAAATTGATAACAGAAGTTCAAAAATAATTGCTTAGTGAAATATATAATATCTAAGTGTTTTTTCTCCGACATATTGTGTGAAAGTTCATTATTTAAACTTTAATTATAATTTTTGATCGAATATCGAAATAATTAATTTGATCGAATATCGAAAATTATAATAAATTTGATCGAATATCAAAAATTAATGTTATATTTGCATTATCGACATTTTTTCTATAATCTATTAACAATGATTAGAGATCATTTATGAATATTATTTTGCTTTTTGTTCCTAATCGTAGACAATTTATTACTACTTTTAGAAAACATATAATAGTTTTTTTTTTAATTTTTGAGTATGAATCTGTTTTTTGTATAACAGTCATTTGTTCCATTATAGTATTAAAGTGAAAAATATCACCCATTCTGTGGAAATTCTGAGGAGAATGACATTTTTTAAAGAAAGAGGAAATAAAAATTAGCAGAAAGTTCAAGTTTTTTTTTTAAAAAAATGAATCTTAAAACTCTGTTATTTTTATGAATTTTTAAAACATGTATAATCAAATCTTTTAAATCATGCAAGTTTTGACTGAATGTGAGAGATATTTAAGCTATTTTTCAAGCCGATTTCAGATTTTTTTTCAATAAGTTTTTTTTTTACAAATTTTAATTGACAATTTTAAATTTATTGTTTTGAAGGCTAATTAATGTTTTATCATAATGAATTAAGATTCTATAGATGTCATGCTGTAAAACATCTCTCAAAATCCTTGTAATCCGTCTGTGTTAATTCCGTTAAAAATATTTTATTTACTTTCAGTACTCACACATTTATTTAATAAAGAAAAATAAAGAAAGCAAGGTTTAATTCAATATACATGCATAAACATAAATTGTTTAAAATTTTAATATATCACTCAAATCAATTGATGTTTTTTTGATGTTCAAAATGGCAATGGAAAAGAAAATTTAAAGAATATTTTTTTCCTGTATTTTTTTCTATTGCAATAAATTTATATTATAATATGCATAAGGATCGCAGTTTTAGTTGCAAGCGGAATGTAGCGAAAATAAAAAAATATTTTAAATTTGTGCGAAGAAATTTTATGAGTTAAGAGATAAATAAACATAATTGTTGATATTTTGACAAATATATTCTATAAACGTCAAATTCGCAGTATCCATTAAATATTAATGTGCATTTTGCATATTGCAAGGAAACGAAAAGAGCGAGATATCACGTTACGACGTTGAATAAGCGGTTGGATTATCTTTGCAGTTAAATTACGTTTATCATGTGTTCGTGATATCAAACGCATCAACTTTATTGTTAAAACAAATATATGTTAGAAATGCAAAATTTTCCCAACTTTTATCAAGTAATCAAATGAAGAAAAAAAGCATTCTCTGTTACAATTGAATTACACACCTGTAAGAAAACCTCATGAATGTTTACTCTTAAACTTGCCATCTTCATATTAAAACAAGACATTTAAAAAAGAGAAACGACTAAAAGTTTTATTAATGCAAAATGTGGGATAAACAAAAATATATTTAAAAGGATATTTTAAATGCAAATAATTGGAAAATGTAGAATTCCGAACGTTTTATTCTATTATTGGCGATATCGTGACATCAGATTTGGAATAAGTGTATTTTACCAGTATTGATCTCATGAAAATATTATAAAATTCATGCCATTATTTTCATTCTATATAAAGTTTAGATTAAGCATATCTTTTTTTCAATTTTCGAAAACGTTTATTCAATAATTTGTTCCCCATTTTTCTGTTTATATATGTTTTTTTATTGATTAATTAATTTAATTTAGTTAGATGAACGTCTACTTTTAAAATGACCTAGGTGATTTTCTTAAACATAACTTTTATACTTTTAAGTGATTCAAACGATCACTCTGCAATTGTAAATGATCAAATCGAGTTCATTTAAATGTTTTAGTTCATATTACAAGAGAAAGTGCTTAATTAGGTCTACCTGCATAACATATAAATTTGAAATATCTGTACTATTTTCTAGAAACTCGTTTATAAAATAATGTAAAATGGAATATGATTACAAAAAGACAAACATATATATAAAAAAAACCCTGTTTTTATATCATAATTTAATGAAAATATGAAGATTCTATGTGATGAAAATATAAGAATTTTTCCTAAGCTATGCACAAAATAATACGATTAAAAACTCAAAATTAATTTACATTTATTTTTCATTACGACTTGGCACGAGATAAAAACATAAATATTTTATATAAATTTATCCAGATCTTGTCTTAACTCCTTTCAATTTCTGACAGTTTTCTAGACAGATGAATTTTATAACTCTATTTCAATTAATATAAAAAAAAGAAAATCAATGATTCTTTTTAGAAATTTGATCCATATGGCATAAGACAGCACTCCCCTAAAGTATGCCCCAGGTAAAAATACAGCCCCCATTTTGTCAGACCCTGAATTAGAAGCTTATATACACCCCACCTCTCACCCCTCATAGAACCTTCTTCTTCTGAAATAACCCCTCTAATAGGAGATTAGTCCCCAATCTGCTTTTTTACGCCCTACTAATGATATTATGCTAAACAGAACTTCCTGACAAAAGCACTACTGTGTTGAAGTTCACGCTTTTTTTTTCAATTATTTTTTAAGGAACTAACCAGCTGTATGCAATATAGTCGACAACTGAGTGGAACTTTGGAGATTTAAAAAAAAACAGGCCTTAATCTGATAGATATTTGAAAGGCGTAGGAATTAATAGATATGCATATAATTGAATTTAAGGACCAAAATAGAAAACCTACCTTCATTGCGATTATACGTACTTGACATATATATCAGATACATATGAAGTTTATCCATTTTATGGATTTGATACCTTTAGTCTGGACAGATTTTTTTTTTCCTAGTCCAACACCAGAAATAAAGTATCAATACTTACTTCCAGAAAGCAAAATACACCAAGCATATTGATATACGTCAAATACGCAGTGTGATTTTAACATTAAATTGTACTGCATTTCTTAAAGGAGGAGCGTTACTGTCATGCGAACTACTTCTATCATATATTTTCAAGTAATTTCTTTGTGATTGCATATTTTTTATTTTACTACATGTTGTATTCCATTACCATATTTTTCAAGCCCAACTGAAATTAGTTCGAGACCCATGAATTTACATAGATTTGGGATTCTTGTGAAATAAAGATGTTTATTATTTTCTTTTTCAAGCGCATTCGTGAACTTATTTCGGTCGAAGAATCAAAATAATTTTGGGCAATGCTATTTAAGGCATCTTGCACATTATTTAAATGTTTATTCATTTGTTTATTACAAATGTATGCAAATTTTTGTAATGTTATCATTGATATAGGTATGTTAGATGTAAAGAATGTTTTTCAAAGGATTCATTAAAATTGCTTTTGGTATTTTTTTCTTCTTTTTCAAAAGCGGGTGCTAATTTTTTTTTCATACAGATAGTTAGCGTGGGCTAAATTTGATTGTGATTCTGTCGATTTCGTTTTTTATTCATTAAAATAATTTTCACACCACAAACGGTTTTCACCCATAATTTTTTTTCTATATATCAGCAATAAAGTACAATTAAAAATGTAATATAAATGTGTAACTCCATAGGCTTGAGCATAACGATCCCATTGATTAACGAGCCGAAGGATTCCTTGTTCCCAGAACTCCTGTGGCCGTGACGAGACCCATTCCTTCACAGCGTCCTTGAGTTTGCCGTCCGAGTTGAAGCGCTTCCCTTTCAGATGTTTTTTCAGAACCATTAACTCCGATGTGTACTTCGAGACACTTCGAAGATTACGCAGGTCCATCAAGAACAAAAGACCGGGGCTACTCACGGAGGGTGTGCTTCTGCTCCACAATAACGCGCGTCCTCACACCTCCATTTTCACACACGCGGAATTGGCCAAGTTCCAGTGGGAGCAGCTCGACCATCCGCCCTACAGTCCGGATATATCATCCTGCGATTTTCATGTGTTTGGTTCCCTGAAAAAACATCTGAAATGGAAGCGCTTCAACTCGGATAGCGAACTCAAGGATACTGTGAAAGATTGGGTCTCGTCACGGCCACAAGGATTCTGGGAACAAGGAATATTTCGGCTCGTTAATCAATGGGATCGTTGTGCTCAGGCCTATGGTCTCAGGCGTTGTGCTCAGCCTAAAGTCTCAGCCTAAAAGCCCGTTTATATCCACAGTGCCATTTCGTACCTTTTCATTTGAACACCTCTTGTATATACAGGCTTGACAAAAACCAAGAGGGAGGGTGTCGCCAAGACGAATTTTTTCAACGAATAATTTAAACATTTGGAAGTGGAACAACATGAATAAGAGGAGAAGAAGAATAGAAAATAAATCTTATGGATAATGGATTTTATTTTTGCTAAATCATTGATTAAGATAAAATAAAAGTAATTGATCGGCAATAAAACAGCTTAATTCATGTGTTACTGAGTGAAGAATTAAATTTGGTTGAATATTGTCGGAAAAAAAAAACAATATTATTCATCTCAATCCTTTTCCTAGCAACAACTAGGGGAAAAGAAAAAAAAAAAAAATTCTGACAAGTAACAAAAATGTCTGATTTTTTTTTAATACCTCGCGTTATTATTATAGTTTTTTTACATCTAATTAATGTAAAGATTTGAAAAATTCGATATCTAAATTGCATTACTTGTAACTTTTATATATATATATATATGAGCATTACTGGTGTTGCATTTTTAGCAAACAATTTCCAAGCTTTGAATCCAATAATAAAAAATAAAAAAATTGAAATGCATTTTGATGAATGTTTTTAAACGTTTTTAAACAGTGAATGGACACTTATTTATTGTGATATAAAATTCTTTAAGGGTAATTCAAAATAGAGAAACTATTAATTTGTCATCTTTGGAATAAATTTGTCCAAAAATACATTTTTTTTTTTTAGAATTTTGTTTAAAATAATTATTAGGATAGTACTCCATGTGATTTGTAATAAAATATGCGGTATAAATAAAAGAAAGATTTTTTAGGCTGTCTGCTATTGATATATTTTCAGCATTTACTAATTTACAGCTGTTAAAAATTCTGAAAGATCGAACTAAAAATGCGATGCACCTATAAGTTAAAAGCTCTTTACGGAACATGGATAGTTTTCTATAATTTTGTAAAATTGAATACATCGTATTTTTACACTAGACCATAATATTTTCGTAATCTCATTCATATATTTTATAGTTTTTATAAGTTTTCCATTATATGAAAATATCTGTTGCATATTTATTTTATTTTTGTCAAATTTAAAAAAAATTACTAAACATTATATAAAAATATTATTTAAATATTTATTAAAAATTTTTAGCCGAAAACATGTAAGTATTTTTCTATAAATAATTTTTTTTTAATAAGATTATTCCCATGGTCGTACTGGCTTTCGATTGAAAATTCACCATGCTTTTAAGGCATCTTTTTCACAAATACAGCTACCGCCATCTATGGGAAAAAATTAAAACTATTTGTATTTTTCATATTTTAATAGCCAAGAATTCAATGTAATTGATGATTCTGAAATAAAACGATATTATAAAACAGTGTAATTTTTTTCATTTAAAAAGGAGAGAAAAAGATTATTGTTTCTTATCTAATTTCGAACGGTTATGTCACTGTTTGTCCTTCCGTTATCTTTAAGCATTCGATGAAAATGAAATGAAAATCGAATTTGAAGAAAAGAGGGGATTATCGCTCAGTTTTCCCTCCAGAAGCTTTGCAAGAAAAAAAATATTGATATGATTTGCAAGTTTTAAAAATATAATAATTTTTCTATGTAAAAAGGAATAACTTAAGGTAAAATATTTATTGGAACTTCCTGTTCTGAGACATGAGTTAAAAAAAAACATTTTTCTAAGAGCATTAAAAAATAAATTTATTAATTAAGCGTGCCATGAAATAAAATATTCTTATGTTAAAATAAAATAAAAATATTTAAATTTGATTTAATAGCTTCGAAGCGTTTTTTTTTCCTGCGAATTTTCACCGTAGCAAGAATGCACTTTTTAATTTATTGGTGCATAATTTTTCAATCAAAGACAAAATATGTAACTGAAATAATCCATGTACAATTAATACACTATATTATTATGGAATGAAAATGCTGTACATCTTATTATTGTGGATGTCAGTTAAATCAAAAAAGAAACTTCTAATAATAAAAGAAAAGTATAAATTATTGACAATATTAAGTTAAGAATGCATTTTAAAGAAGTATATTTTTAAATATTAATTTAGACAAAATTAATTTAAAGAAATAATTATTATATTATTATTGAAAATGTTATTATTTTGCAGACTGATATTCAATTTTCAGTCTAAACTAAACAAAGATTTTATATGGAATTTATTTTATTTTCAGCAAGATAATTTTTTTTAAAGCTATAATTTTTTTATACTCAAAATTTGTCAAATTATTTTTGTGCTGCTTCCAAAATAGAAAATGGCTATTCTTTAATGAATCCGAAAACTATTTCAAGAGAAAACCGTAAGTAGTTTTTTTTAATTATTCCAATTAATTCTTCAAAACTGAAATTATTTAAGTCTATTTATGTGTGCAATTTTTGTGTTTTACGTAGTTTAATTCTTCGAACGTTTTACAAATAAAATTTTAAAAAACAGATGTTTCAGCATAAGAAATGAAAATGAGTTGGAAATGTTAAATACTTTGAACTTGGAAAGGTAGTTGTAAGTAATTTTATTGGACATTTGGAAAAGATCCATACAGAAATTTATTTCTTATCCGAATTTTTATATTGTCCTTGTGTTTTTTCAATTCCGCGCCATGATCTCAAGTAAACAAACCGATTCGAACCCGACCTTTTTGCAAATTTCGGGATTTGTGGTTGGCAGCAACTGCAATGCAAATTTGGCTACTATTTAAACTTGCCTCGTGTAAGTATTTATTTAGACGGAATATGAGGAGTGGTTTAAGCTCTTCGGTCGAGGCGGAAGAGAAGTTGACTATGTGCAAACAGTTTTTTGCTTCACCGTATTAAGATAGTTTCTTTCAGTTTGTTTAAATGTTAGACAGAAAGGATGAATGGTTTGAATCTGTTGACCAAGGTCTGGTAATGTTAATTGAAACTTTGATTTTAACATTTATCGTATTATTTTGATTGCTCCAGTAATGAGCGCATTGACTTCATACTTTATAATCAATAAAAGTTATTTTAAGGAAACTGCTTTCAACTTTATGCCTTCTCGACATAAAATTTCACTGTCAACTCTGCTAAAATTTGGGTTAGTTTACTCAGAGGAATAACAAATTTTTAATTTGATAAGTAATTAAGAACTTGCAAAGTAGTAATTTTTTATCCGATTGAATTAACCATTCTTTAAATAAAACGTAAACAGCCTAAATTAAACTATTTTTTTATAATGCGAATTGTATTAATCTCAAGTTTCAGCTGAAATTTATCTTTTAAAATGTTAAAAAAAATAATAATAAAGAGCTTCTAGAACTATGTATTTCGTCTTGGGTTTAAATATTCAGTAATTTACCGATATCATTTACCCTACCAGCTGTTGCTACTTTTTTTCATCTAAATAAAGCAACCGTGTTAATAAAAAAATTGCGCCGAGCTGCTTATAAAGTTTTTCTTAATAGAGTATAAATGAGCTACGGGCACAAACCCACCTCGTTTCTATTTTTGTCCTAACTCAGCCAGCAGGACCAGGGGTTCTTTTTCTATAGCGCCATTCAACGCGTGAAATATGGTTATGTTGCAGGTTGCATCGGGCGACAGAAAAACCCGCGCAAAAAGAAAGCCCTCGAAACACTGCAAGCAAAAAATACAAAGGCGACATTTTACAGTGTTTGCAGGAAAACTGCTGGTAATAGTAACACCCAGTTCTAACGAAGTGACCCCCTAAACGTTTTGAAAAAGTTGTCTGAATTCGATTTTTTTATGTCGTTTTACTTTGCCCGTGTTTTTACCAAGCGACATTTTTCAATATTTGACGTACCCTTCGACACACTTTATTTCATTGAAGTATAAAAAGAATTGATATTTAACGAGCATATTTTTTTTCTTTTTACTACTTCTTTTAAGGGTCGATCATTTGCCTCTTCTACCTGTCTAGTAGGGATTTTTCCTGTCCATAGGGAATTCTATGGGCCTCTTTTCCGTATTCTAAAGATATATATTTAAATAATTCGTATTTTTAAACTGACATGTGTATATTTGTGGAATATTTTTTAAATATGGTTCTTAGTTTCAGTCTATTTCTTCACGGCAATTATATGAACGTTTTTTCATGCAAACTAATATTTCATAGTTAAAAACCTGAAAAAATGGTCTTTTCTGAACTTTTTGCGCACACTCTCCTATAAAGGTTTTATCTCCCATCATTCATGGAAAAAATGCGCAACTTTGGTAAGGTTGCTAATTTCTCGCATAGTATTGGTGAACGAAAATTACGAAATGCATGTATTTGGCGTGAATCTATTATTTTTACTGAATCTATCACCAGAATATATATTTCAGGCGCCTATTTACCGACCGATTGTCATCAAACAAACAGCAATAGTCACAAGATAATATTCAAATTTCCTGGATTTAAATCATTGAGTTCGAGTTGCTGCGTTTACATGTATGCAAGACCAAAGACGGTCAACCTGTCAACAGATATGATACAAAATTTGAAAATCTATATTTTAGATACTAAACCTGTGTACCAAATATTATCTACCATACTCTTTGAGTGTGAAAGTTATCGTGTTAACATGTAATTGAACAGCTAGCTAAACAGATAAAGACTTGTTGCATACGGATTTCGTTAAAAATTCTGCAGAAATTTAAAAGTATAGTTCAATTGATGAAATATAGTACATAGATTTCTAACTTAAAGTGTTTTTGAGTTATCGTGTTCAAAGACAAACAGATGAATATAATGCCGAAAATCCCCTTTTCGGTTTCGGGAAGTTGTTGAATGCGGATTTTCGTCGAAATCTAGAATTCGAATTTTTTATGTTTATAATACTTCCTCTATACTTCATTCATGAGAAAATAAAAATGGCTCGTTATTTATTCATTCATTTTGTGTAAATAGAGTTAAGAGAAGAATTAAATAAACCAACTTCCTTTAAAGTTATTAAATCTAGAAATGATATTCATCTTTTTGAAAAGTGGCATACACTTGCTGTAAATGAATTTTAAACAATTAAGCACTTCACTTCCTTTAACTCATTTTTATGGGAGTGAATTATTTTGAAATAATAACGCAAAAACAATAACAAGTTGATAATGGAGAAGGGAGTCCAACAACTTATGCATCTGCAAAAGCATAGAATCCAAAATGAAGAAATCCAAATAAGCATATGATCCAAAATGAAATTCATAGAACAACAGCGGCCGAGGCAATACTTTCACATTTTAATGAAGTTGTTTTATTTAATTTTTCATAGCGTTATGAAGTTTAATATAGCTTAGGATGAAAAGTAGCTAAATCGATGTTTTCATTTTAAAAAGGGAGGGTCAAAGCAGAATCATCAGATATTTTAACTTCTATGAAAGAGACAAAATAAACATTGAATATTTATTTAAGACTTTTGATGTTGTAACAAAGAATTTAGTAATATAATTTACTATAATTTACTTAGCACAAATAAAAAGAAAAAATTGCTTTTAGAATTTCTAGAAAGAATTTCCAATTCCTAAATGTCTTTCAAAATGATTAATGTAGTGCACACTAACCCGTGGAATTGGAAAATTTAAGCAGGTAAAATAAATGCTTAGTAAATAAAAAGAATGGTAGTATTTTTAAATTCGGTGAAGAATTGCAACAACAGAAATAATTTAAGCACCAAATAGCCTTGGAAGTAACATAAATTTATTATTAAATTCACTTTTATCTCAGTTTGAGTATGAAATGGAATCTTGTTAAAACTTCGAAAGTTTAGCAAACAAGCGGTTTTTTTTTTGAATAAATATACAGATTGAATCATCCATAAACATTTTTTCTTTATTTAGGAAATATGATTTAAACGTTAAAAATATACCTCAGAATGAATTCAACTGCAATGAAAATTAAGCTAGAAACTTTATTGGCAATAGGGAAAATGTATTGAAAAATCCCTTAACAAAGAAAAAAGGAGGGATTTTAAATTTACTAAACTGAAAATTATGACAGCTCACTACTTTTCCCTATTTTTTCTTCCTTTCTCTTTCTACCGTAACGGAATCATGATTTTAGAGAGGGGGAGATTTATACAATGATTGCTAATAAATCATAATCAAGAACATATGAATCAATACAAATGCTTAAAGTTCAAGTTAAAACCAGCGAGCATGGTCTTTCCAAAACTTTCTCGCGTACTCTCTAATAAATTTGTCATGTCAGAGAATGCCTCGCAGGTGTAGAATGGTTACGAAATATTAACTTTTGGCAAGAATTTAGCATATTTACTGAATCCTTGGGAAGTTATTTGGTACCCTGGCATGCGTAAATAGTATCCAAAAATCGAATTTGTATTTTAGATACGTTTTTCTCAATCGATTGAAATAAAACTTTGACACAAAACTGCACTTGCAGTCACAAAATCCCATATCGAATTTGATATATTTAAGTCTTTGCGGTTTTGAACTACTGTATTTACATTTTTTTTTTTGAAAATGTAGACAGTCAACCATTCATGGTTGAATTTGTCTCAAAATTTGAAAGATTTATACACTAAAGATACCGAAATCTGTGTCCTAAATATCACCTATCTAGCTTTGTCCATTTTATAATTATTGTGTTATTCGAACAGACGGACAGAAGGACTTCCTCTTTACTCAAAATTTGATAGAAATCTGCAAATATTTTGTAAAGACTGGATACCAAATTTCAACCATTTAGCTCAATGTTTTTGAGTTATCTTTGTCATAGACAGACAGACGGGCATTTTCTAAAAATGTTTTTCGAACTCGGAGAAGTCTAAAACGAGAAGGTTCCTCCAAGTCTCGGGTTCGAATTTTTTGACGATTATATTTTCTCTATACTATGCATGCAAGAAAGCAAAACAGTGAATAAAAATATGTGCCTCGTGAACAAGGAGGGAAAATACCAATGGTAGAATAGAGTTTCGATGCCAGCTACATAATGTTAAATGCAAATATTAGTCTATAAAATTTCGTAGCATTTTTAAGCAGGATCGCATTTGTTAAATTTTTTACATTAAACAGATATATTTTTTTACCCCTCATATTTAAATTTCTTGAATAATTTCATCATTGCTGGATTAGTTTTCTGAAAGCTCAAATTTATTCATGGAATAAAAGTAGAAGCACTAGGTGCCATATCAAAAGCCCACTTCCATATTACGAAGAACGTCATCAAAGAACTCTAGTATGAACTCTCTACGAAAATGGATTTCAATGAAGCAAACTGAAAGTTGATATTTATCTCTAAAAAATGTATAG
This sequence comes from Argiope aurantia, assembly GCA_026543865.1. Taxonomy (NCBI): domain Eukaryota; kingdom Metazoa; phylum Arthropoda; class Arachnida; order Araneae; family Araneidae; genus Argiope; species Argiope aurantia. The sequence goes on from JAPMOR010007352.1 coordinate 347,072, forward strand.
CTTCTTAATGTTAGAATAACTGTTCTTATTGTTTTTTTTTTTCTTTTTTTTTCAAATTTACTTTAGAATGCTTCAAGATTTATTTCACTGATGTCTAATCAGGGACTTACTCCATTCTTATCTTATCCAAATGGGAATATTTAAATTTTTTGATAATAAAAGGAGAATTAACGTATCAGTTTCCTAAAAAAACATTGCTAGAACTCAAATTAAAAAATTGAATTTCGTTTAAAGTTGATACACTTGATCACTTAATAAAAATCAGAAGCAACGAGAACCATTATCAAAAATAACTACTTTCCTCCAAGGAAAAAAATGATGTATTACTTATTTTTCTTTCTAAAAAATGGTTATTTTTCATTGGTTTTACATTTCTTTAATTAGTTTTTAAGATATCTATAACAAAGCAAATTTATCAAAGCTAAATTTGCACGTTTTGATGAATTTTTTTTTTCTTTTAGCTCTAATGGAATAGGCTTTTCATAGTTTTTAAATCCTACATCAAAATTAAAAAAAATATCTCTTCAAAATTTCTGCTTTATCTTCCTTCTTTAATTAATATAAATTGGAAAATAAATTTCCTAAAACTTATTTTAATTATTAATTTAGAGAGTTCGCCATTATAATGTGGTTTTGGTTCTGTATTAAGTTTGGATTCTCGTTTTCATAAATTTCCAAGTTTTTTAATCTCTGACATGCTTAAAATATAAAGGTGCGTCGTGCTTTTATTATAAATGGACTAGAAATGAGAATAATGATCAATTTAGAATTAAGGTTGATGTTTAATTGCCATGTTTTTTGCTACGACAGATTATTTTACATTTTTTAATAAATATAGAATGTTTCCAATGAAACTTTAAGGTATTTGAAGAATTGATGATTTCAGACCTTCAACATTTTGATGATAAAAATTGTTTGATAGAGTATTTTAAATAATTTTGAAGGTTCTAGAATTATTATAGGATTGCTTTTACATTTGAAACTGGTTTTCTGTACAATAGATGGCGCTACTATAGATGTATTTACAAATTCAGAAATTTATATTTAAATTACAACAAAACAACTTAGATGTTAAAAATTATTAAACTAATTCCTATGCGAAAAATATGAAGGAGAAATAGAGAATTATTCACTATAAGCAATAAAAAAACTTATAGTAAGAATTCCTTTTATTTGTAAGTAGATTGAAAACTGGAAACATAATTTAATTTTAAAAAACACAATTCAATTAAATACAAATACACAGTCAGCTTATACGGCTTATCACAGCATTATACAGCTTATTATCAGTGTATAATACAGGATGCAATGATATATTTACAAATTTATGCATTTTGCTGCTTAAAATTAATTAACAATTTCTTTTTATTTTCTTAATTGTCTGTAGGGCAGCGGTAGTAATGTCTCATTTTCGAGAATAGACGGATCCAGGTTCGACATGCGATTCCTCTGAAGAACCGCCAAGTAAGCAGGTTTGGTGCATGCTAAATCCGTCAGGGCCAAATGTTCTCCTGTTGGTATGGTGAAGAAGTTTGGAGAAAGGGATAACAGCTCAAGTGTCGTCCTCTTCATTTGACCGTGATTTAAAATTACGAAGTTAGGCTCAAAATAGCCCTAGATTTGCTGTAAAACGGGACATTAATATAATCTTAATATAATTGTGTTTTCGTTTCGCAAGATGAATGTTTTAATACAGATTTAAAAAAATGATATTCCCATTTTACACACTTTTTATGAAAACCTAGCAGAAAAAGAGCAATTTTTTTGTATAATTAAAAGAAATTGAATATGCATTTTTGTTTAATTGAATCTAAAAACAAAGATTTTGATACAAAATCTTGCTCACTCCCTAACTCAAACATCTACGATTTCTTCAAGACATTGTGTAGCATTCAGACCATCGACAAAACAACTCTAAATTATCTCCTTTTTCTTTTTTTTTGTACTATCAACGACAACTCGGCATCTTTTGCTTTTCAACATGTAAAAATTGATTTAAAATTGTGTTTCAATTACTCTATGGTGCTGATAATAATTCCATTTGAAAGAAATAGAGGTTAAAAATGAAAACGCATGCATTCTCTTGCATATTTCTGACTAATCGACTGAGTGGGAAATTGCCCAACTAGTGACTTGGAGATAAGGTTTTTAAGGATTCCTATTGCCACAAATTGCCCAACAATATATCGATATCTTTACGATATTGCCCTGTTTTCTGTATATAGAACATCGTGATATTGTACAATACACAATGTAAAAATTTTCTAGACTGGAGTATTTGCAGGTTTAAAATCTTTTTCTACCAAAGATCTATTATATGCACTTGGTCCATTCTAATGAAATCAATTTGTGTGCAAATGTCTTCACATAAATGTAGAAATTCCAAGAGATATTCCGGCTTAGATATTATCGTTACCTTATCACCACAAAATGTTTAACAATATTGTTATATCTTTACTATATTGTCATATTTTCAGAATATCGAACGACATCGTGGATATATCTATAATATATTGTACTAATAGGGGGGGGGCACGATTCAACAGTTTGACCCGAATTCCAAAATAACTTACTATCTAAGCTAACTCTTCCATGGTCTGATTTCTGAATTTGATAATAAATTATATTCTATATACAGATTAATATTTTTCAATTAATTATTTATTCGAATGTGGAAATTCAAGATGTCGATGATACAAAATTTCTTCGATCGGATCGTTTGGCCCTTGGCAAATGATAGAACGGAATTTGATAGAATCCAAAAAGAGGACTAAAAAAATTAAATAAACTGTATTTATAACAAATAGTGATAGCCCTTCTAACGGCTATAGAGAGAAACGGTTAGTTAGTCTTCGTTGAAATTTGTCAAAATCGTTTTATGCGTTAATTGTATTGTTTGTGACTGCAGCTCATTAAATCCTTAATCACTCACTCGCAAATTTTCTTTTTAAATTTGAATAATAGTGGTGAAGAAATCACCGTAGTAGTCATTTCCTTATTCTAAAGAATATTTTCATAAGCGAATAAGAACCCGCAAATATTCGATTAAGGTCAGTCCTGAACCGTCGGCAAATTTGTGTTACAATCGATTACCTGAATAGTGCAATATTGTATGCCACAAAAAGTGCTCAAATATGAAATGAAAGCAATTATAAAACTGTTAAAGGTAAAATGGTAAAATCTAATAAAAAATATGTAATGTATTTTTTTTATTTGATATTATTATATTTAAAGTAAAGATAGGATATTCTAAAAAAAAAAGAAAGAAATTACAGAAAATTGAAATTTTTATCTTGACTCTTATTAACGAAAAAGAAACATGTACAATTTTGCAATATCTCTAACCATTTCTAATTTTTTTATGATATTAAAGAGAATATAAATACTGTTCAAGTAGTTACTGCTTACAGCAGCTATTTCTAAAAGCTTCTATTTATTACACAGCAGCGGCTGATTTTATATTCTCTTGAAATTACGAATAGCACTGCGACCTCTCTCAACAATGGAAGGCCTCTAACGATGTCGTAATGGAAAACAATCCTAACATTAAGCCTATTTTTAACCATCAAAAGATATACATCATTCAGGCATCGCTGAACGCAGCATTCAATTGGGCTATTATTTCCTTGCCGTGTTAAAAGGCGAAGGTATGAAATAATGTGATCCAACATATTGTTCTGGAACTCCACCTTGTAGGAATGCACTTTTCTATGGGTGGTAACTAATACGCTGTTTTTATTTACTGGAATTGCTTCTTTTTTTTATTGTATTATGTGAAACTAGTTTTGAGAAATAATTTCTGAGAAAAGGTTGTTTTCTGTGAAGCTATTGGGAACAGATTTAAATATTTTACAGCGGATTCATCAGAATAAGAATTGTACAATGAAGTTTAATTGTTTTTGATTAATTAAATATCTTAATCATCGTTTTAAACAGAAATTTACATCACTTTTTTCCCCCAGAAAGTATTTGAGAAAATACTTGTCAGAGGATCGAAAAATAGTTTTTTTACAAACTGACTTTGTATTTATAAATAACGTATGTAAATACTGGTATTACTAATTAGTTGTTACAGAATAGCTCTGATACTTCAATTCCCATTTACCTATACTTAGTTTACCAATAAAATTTCTATTAATATTTATCGAAATATATTTCGATTAATATTTATCGATTTCTATCTATTAAATATTTTTAGTAAAAATCTTAACTAGTTCTTTGCAAGATATTTTAGGAACTGTTCCCTGTTGTTCCCCGTTTCATCTCATCAATAAAGCAATTAAAGAAAGAATTCTCAGAGGAATGGAGAGCCGCGGTGACCTGGCGGTAAGGTCTCGGTTTCGGAACGGGAGGGTTTCAGGTTCGAGACCAGATTCCACCGAAGAACCGTCGTGTAAGCGGGTCTGGTGCACGTTAATCGTCCTGGCCAAACGTTCTCCTGCTGGTGTGGAGAGGTGGGTGCCAGTCCAGGTGTCGTCCCCGTTATCTGACCGCGGTTCAAAATTACGAGGTCCGTCCCAAAATAGCCCTAGTGTTTCTTTAAAACGGGACATTAATATAACTAAACTAAACTCAGAGGAACGGATTAGTTGGTGAGATAGTCAATGGATGGAAATGATTCCGCCCCCCCCCAGTTTTTTAGCATATATAAATACATACTTTCTTAATCTTTGGTTTTAAAATGACATTTTTTCTTTTACCACAGAATTTGGAACATTTATACGCCACTAAAGCTATATTTGATTAGATGGGGAATTAATATACTATTATATCAAAACAATTTATTAAATTGTTCAATGATTAATTGTTAAATTCAGAAAGATGGGAAGCAGAATTAAAAAAAATAGATCCTATTTATGACAAGTCAATCATGTCTAAAACATCATATAGCAATTGTGAAATTGTGTATATTTTTTTACAACTTTTATAATTTGTCAAAGAGACCTACAAAATTTGATTGTTTATTTATTAAGATTTAGAAAGCATCTTTTATTAAACTAAGAATAGAGTCTACAAACGTTGAATAAGAATTGCATTTTTATTGGATGATCGTCTGAACTTGTAAAAGCCCTTAACTCATTGTCAAATGATTAAGCTAACTTCCTGTAAGTGTAATTTCTTTTTCGTTAGAGTGCACAAATTCCAAAAAGTCATCTTTCAAAGTTGATTCTTTATTCGTTAAGATTAAGAGAATATTTTCTTTGTCAAAATCTTAAGCAAAGCTAAACAACATTAAACAAATATTGCGTTTTTCATAAACTATCATCTTAACTTGTTAAACTACCAATTAATGATCATGAGCAAATTAAACAAAGCTCCTTTATGAGATTTCACGACATTCGCCAATTCCAAAAATTTCCTTAACAGAAATTTTTTCTTAATTTTCATAAAACCTCTTTCTGAATACCTACAAACAAAAGGCTTTGTTTTCTGTCCCAAGTCAACGGTCCCTTTTTAAAATTTAATATTTTATAAACTTTTAGGGAAAGGGATATAAACACATTTGCTAACCTATTATTATTTCGGTCAGGCAGTTTATTTCGAAAATGTCGAAGCAACTGTTATTAAAATTATTCTTTTAAATAAAGGAATTTTATGATTTATCTATAATTATCTTTTAAATATAGAAATATAATATGAAAGTTGTGAAATTTCATCAAAAATTGTACTGCATTGAGCTTACGTAATTAGGGCAATTATTACTATTACATATTTTTTTTTCTTAAAGTAACTTTTCAAGATCAAATATTTGCAATTTCAGAAACGAAATAAATAAACGCAGGATTTTCTGTTGCATATTAAAAAAATTGTTAATGCAAAAACGTAACCCAAAAAAAAAAAAAAAAAAAAAAAAAAAAAAAAATAGTGGCAGAGGTTTTCCGAATTTCCCGTATACTCTTTAATAAATGTATTTGTGCATTATTTATATGCCACTGGCGAACATTAGTTGCGAAAATGTTTATTAACGTGTGATTTTCGGAAATTGCGTTAGCAGTACAGTTAGTAAACAAGTACAAGAACATCAAATGGACGTTTTGGATCTCTTTTTCTGACCTATTGAAATCAAAATTTTACACCAAAACAATGAATCCCCCAGGGGAGCCCCTCGAAAAGAGGATGAGATGCTTCCGGTATGGTGGTTGGATCCAGCCATCCTGGATCCAACCACCTGGATCCAATCCAAAAAGGTGGGGGATCTGGCTCCTCCCATCGATGACGGGACGTACTTCCTTTGGGAAGGGTTATACCGTGACCGGTGATGGCTCTTAGGACTCAACCACAGTTCCCGCAGTGTTGCTGTTGCGGCGGTCCAGTCATTCAGTTTTCTTTATTCGTGTGCCTTTGGGCGGGTCGAAGAGTCAGTGATATGGCTTACACCAAAAGAATTGTAGTTACAAAATTACACACTAAATTTTATTTATTTTTCATTGCATTTCTGAGTTATCATGTTTACATATTTGTGAAAGTACAGATCAACAGATTGTCAACCCTTAGAAGGATATGGTACTTAATTTCACAGGTCTTTACACATTAGAAAAATCTATGAATGAAATTTTATTCACTTGGCTTTTTTCGTTTTATGGCTGTCGTGTTAACTTATAATCGCTCAGTCGAAGAAATAGTCATCCTCTGAATAAATTTAATTCAAAATTTGATAGAAATCTACAAATTTGGTGCAACGATCATTTACCAAATAATATTTACCTAACTGAAACATTTTCAAGTCAGCATTTTTCTCCTACTGACAGACATAATTTCAAAAATGTTTTTTTCGTACTCGAAGGGGGGGGGGAGGAGTCTAGAGCAGGGAGATTAATTAAAATCGCATTTTTTTTACTATTACAATGTTTTATATATTTCGTATATGAGAAGGCAAAAATCCTTATCGTGTAATAAATGAAAATCATTCGTGAAATTCATAAACATTCTAGGATTAAATATAAAGATATATCGATTATTAAAACTAATGTTTTAATCTTTTAAAAAAAACCCGCTTCAATATTTTAACAAAGAATCATCTATTTATCCATGTTTAATTACTAATATTTATCTTCTAAACCATCAATGCCATAATGTACCAATATCAATTTCTTTTCATTTATTCTTTTTTAAAAAATTGCTGTCTTTTCACAGCAGATTAGAATACTTTACTACCTCCTAATGCCAGCAATATAATATGAGATTAATGAAAATAATTTTTCGTTTATTCTCAAAAGAATGAATTATTCGCCATTTTACACTTTTTTTCTCTCATAATGTATCAGAATATCTTTCTATCGAAAATGGCATTAGTGAAAAGCTATCTCCATTCGCTAAAAAAATTACTTTCCTTCTACAACAAATTAGAATACCTGTTTATCTCTTAATGCCATCAATGTAATAAGGCATTCATTATAACATTTCTTTAAAATCATTTCTTCAGTTATTCTAAAACATTTACAAATAGTGTTTTTAGCAGTGACGTTTGTCCGAAAGGGAAACTAACCTGACAAAAGAAACTGGTCTTGACCGTGACGTTTGAAAACGGGTTCCCGGGAAGACATTCTTACATTCCACCTCAATGGTCGGAGGACCCCGTTTTCCTTCCGGCCTCACCTCGCGCAACCCCATCATTTCGGTCATTTGCTGGAAAATAAAACCGCAAAACTCAATTTAATTCCTAGGCAAACCGAGTTGAGTTGCGCTTAAATACTTCAAAGCAAAATCATTTGATTCCAGCAAAAATGTCTGGTTTCAGCGTAATCAGTTTTATATCTAATGAAGCGTAAAGTGCACAGTTATAAGAATTATTCCAATTAGAAAAGATTACACATCTTAGGCATTGAAATCTTTCTTATTATTGAAAAATATAAGTCAACTAATGATTTTTTAAAATTCTATGACAATTGGGTAATTTGTTAGTCATATGATTTTTTTTTATTATTATCTAGTCTGTTGAATTTCCTTAATCAAAATCTTAAAATATTCGAAATAAAATAATCAAAATGGGTTGCTTAAAGTATAATTTAAAAATCGCAAAATATAAATAAAATAAGGTTTTTTTTTTCTATGATGCTTGTGTAATTCTTTGGTAATTCGAATTTTTCCTGTAGTCTGTTGAATTTCCCTTAATCAAAGTCTTAAAATATTCGAAATAAAATAGTTAATAAGACTTTGGTAGTTAAAATTAAAAATCGTAAAAAATTCTATTTCCAAACTACTTTTATTTGCTAAATATGTTCGTATGTTGTATCGTCAATGATCATAAATTTGCCATAATCAAAATCTTAAAATACTTTTAAAAAAGGATTAAAATGATTTGGATTAGTTTAAAGTATAAACTATTGCAAAAAATGTTTTTTTATTATTTCTGAACTGCTTTTATTTGCTAAATACGTTCATATGTTATATCATCAGCAATCGTAATTTTTTTAAAATTCTTAATTAACTCGAGGATTTCATTGCTACAAAACATATTCAATAAAAAAAGCAATTACAAATGTTCTAATGTGTTCCAAGTTTTTTTTAAAAAAAAGATGTTAACAGTATAGTTTAAAATTTTGCTTTACAGTAATTGGAATACAAATACATCTAAATGATTTAATTGTGAAATATAATTATGTTTAATTATGAAATCTAAATATGAAAGTAAATTGTGTTTTTAAAACTATTACATTTTTAGTTATAACTAGCCGCCTTTGGCGACCAACCAGTTCGCCAGTATTACCGCTCGCTACAATTTTCAATTAAATATTTTAAGTAACTGGTCTCTTAAAGGATTCTCAAACAAAACATTTTTAATCTTCAAATTTTGATAGTCATACCAAACTTATACTGTTGTTTAGATCGTTTCGTTCAATTTACTATATATATTTTGCTAATTTGTTGCCATTTCCGATAAAACTTCAACTTTAATTAAAAATGTAAATGACGAAATTGCAATTAATATTAAGATATTTTTTAATAAGACCAAGCGTTTTATTTTATTTATCATCTTTATTGCTATTTATTTATTACTATTATTATTGAATATGAGTATTGCAAACAGAATATCTCGGTATTTAAGTCTTATGTGAACTACAAAATATTTTTGATAATTTATGTAATATCTCAAAAAATAATTCAACAAAAATTTCTCAGATTTAGCATAAAATTCAGTTTTTAGTTTTGCTTTCAAAAGGATTGAAATGAAATCAATAATAATATTTTGTTCCAGCCTATAAATATATTTCAAAAATTATGAAATCTAAATTTAATGCAGTAAAGTATCATATTCTGAGAAATATCCCGGACACAACAAATTTTAAATAAATGAATGAATGTTTCTATTTTCCACGATCAACTAAGACTTATTTATGAAGTTTTGAATGTTAAAAATCTAGAAAAACTCAACATTTTCATAATCTTAGGCCAATTATTCTTAGAAACCTGCGCGCTGATTGACGTATTTTTTTTGAAACGATCGATGGAAAATCTAAAATTATCCTTTTTTTTTATTGAATAGTGATATTCAAATTTTCATAAATCAGTCAGTTTAAGTGATTGATTTAGTTGAATGGAAATTAACTCTTTTTATTTAAAATATTAGTGTTTCACATTTTGTTATTCGTGATTTCGACAGCAGAAGCTTTATGTAAAATCAAAAATTCGTTATTTATTAGAGCATTTATTGAATTAAGTTACATAAAATATAATCATTTTTCTATTTAGACCATTTTAGCAGATCTGTTGTATTCGTGCGTCAACAAAAATAAAATGCATACAAACTTATTATGAAACTAAATCTTATTACATTATAGATAATATTATCAAATTTACATCAACTTATTTTCATTCAAAATTCTAGCATCGTTTTTAAACAACAAATTAAAAGTTCCAAAAATATCACTGTTGCCAATCTGAATTTCACAACTATTTACAAAATAAAATTTATAATTATTAAAATAATCGTTTGCTACTTTTAAATAAAATATTTACGATTTATGTCGCAACAGATCTTTGTCTTACTAAAGGTTTACAAATTAGCTGTATGGCCATGATTTGAATGGATATCCTGTTCATATTAAACAAAACTTGCCTTAAAATAAAACTTATTTATTGGATTAATAATATAGAGAGTGTAAAAGATCATAAAATAATTTTTCTTGAATTTATTTTTTAGAAAAAATAATATTTCATATTTGTTTCATTTCCTACAGACATGTGACGAAAATTATATTTTTGCAGATTTCATTTCCAAAAAGATTTAATTTATTTTCAGTTAGAGCTTTAATCAATGTGATGGCAACACTTTGAAAAAAGCTATTTTTTTCTCCTGAATGCGAAACGTGCTTAATCCTCATTTTTATTTTTGATGAAAAAAATTATTGAAAAACATAGTTAAAATATTTATTTAAAAATTCATTAAAAATAGAAATTTAATTTTAAGATTAAAACAGTAGTATCATTTAAAAGATAAATTTTTGATCTTTAACTTGATGTAAAAATCTTTTTTGTGCGGTAATATTTTCGGAAGTTATAGCAGAAACACGCCAAAATGTCACTTAATTTTTAAATAAATAAAATTCTAATTAAAAATTCGAAAAAATAACCCCCAGGTGCACATTCCCGGCCTCCAAGGTATACACGTGCCAAATTTGGTAGCTGTAGGTTGAATGGTCTGGCCTGTAGAGCGCCAACACACACACACACACACACACACACACATTGAGCTTTATTATAAGTATAGATATAGATATAGATTAATATCATACATTTATTGAAACTAATTTAGTATAATTTATTATTTTCGTTTCGTTTATTAATTTTGTTAAGTATCAAAAAATCTAAAAAAAAAAAAAATTCTTTTTTGCATTTCTTACCAGATTTATTCTTTGACTCATTTTTTAAAAGTCAAATATTTCAATAAAAACAACTTTTATTATGGTCCTGTTTGCTTAAAATTAGTTAAATTTTCCTGTATGATGAAGATAATTGTAAAATATCTAGTTTATGGTAACATGAAACCCATTTTTCTTTCTTAACATTCTCAATATTTATATAAAAAATGAATAAATTATATTCTTTAAAAATGCAGATTAATTTTGTGTGTGTGTCTGTGGAATTTATAAAATATTTTACTTTATTTGGGTCGATCGAATGTAAATGTGTCTGAAAGAGCATTTTTTCCCTTCTTTTGTTCGTGTTGATGAGAATATAATACCTGAAATGTTTTGTTCTTTTTTCCCTAGTTCGTTTTATCTAGTTCTTGGTCCAACACTTTTCTCTTTATTTCTGAAAATAAAATTAATCGAATATATTATAAATTTTGAAATAATATAATTTAGATTATATTTATAATAATAATGTGGCCGAAGACAAATAATTCTAAACTAATAATAAAAAAATAATAATTAAGAAAGTAAACAAGAATAATTCTAAAAGAAATGGAAAATAATATAAAATAAGTAATAACGTAAAAAATTAATTCTTGTAGTTTTTCAAGCAATTTTTGTAATCATTTTACAGTAAGACTAAAAAAAAAGAAACACATTTCATTCAATAATTGTTCTTACCGTTATCAGCAGCAATTTAGAGGATCCGTAGCAAATTTAAAACTAGAAAAGACATAGGAAAATTTACATTTATCATGCTACCATAAATTTATCAACAAGATATTGAATATAAACCTTGTTTCAATGAAACATTATCAACAGTTAAAATAAGATGGAATATCTAATAAGTTTGAATTTTTAATGAAAAAAAATCGTCTGACCTGCATAAAAATCGTCTGCAATGAATGCCAATGCCAATAAAAGTTATATCGTTAAATACTTCGAATTCCCACATGCTGTGAGAAAAATAAAAGAGGGAAAGAGAATTTTAAGTAATTGTTTTGGATTAATTGTTAAAGATAGAATAGTTTGTAGGCCATGCGGGCACAGCGTTGAGAAAAAAGGAACGCAAATAGGGAATTCTCAGCGTGATATAACTTCGATTTTTAGGTCAGGCTTAGCATACAATGCAAATGTTATTTAGAATTCCTCCATAAAACTAACAGTGAAGCTATTCTTCAGGAGATTTTTAAAGGCTATCTGAATTTGGTTTGAAGATTTAAATTTAAGTCATGAAATTTCACTAATTGTTACTTTGCGAAAAATTATTTTACCAAAAACTTTTTAAAAAAAAATTGTACACATTTACACGCTTTTTGCTTTAATTTCTATTTTATAATTAGAAGACAAATAATTATCGTATGCTTCAGAAATACTTTTGTTAAATTTAATTTTCTAGATATTTAGATCTGTAACAGAATAAATAAATCATTTAACGTAGTGTATTTTTATCCCAATATTTTTTTTAAAAAAATACTTCTGTTTCAATCAATCTGTGTACATTACAATAGTTATTCAGTATTTATAATTAGTTTTTCAGTTAAGACTGGGAAAATTTTACTGTCAATTACTGTTTATAAAATTACACAATTTAGCATTTGGAAAATATAATAGATAAAAAAATGATAAAAATTTTCATTTAAATGTTTTTCATATTGAATATTCATTTTCTGCAAAATGAATATTTAATATGAAAAATTAACAAATTATATAAAATATAATCTGTTATAAATAAAGTTGTTTATAGTTATATTATAAACAACTTTATATTTTCATAATTAACAAAACTATCTGAAAGATAATTTTATCTTTTAAAAGTTATTGCAAGAATAAATGAAAAAATATTTTAATATTCTGAACCTATTGCTGTGACTATTTTAAGATAGTTAGTGCCAAGAACTGATCTGTTAAATTATCAGATATATAACTGGATGCAGTTGTGAAATCGGGAATCAACCACCTATTTGTGTATATCGATTTACTATTGGAGTTGACACCAAAATAAAAATATAGTTCCAAATTATTGCATAATGAATACCTCAACAGTTATAGTTATTTTTGGAAAATGCAGCTGCGAAATTTTTTTCAGCCCATTTTTGAGAAATCGGCTATTTTCCATATTATATTTGTGGAGAAGGCCTCCTTAATATATGTGTCTTGTTGATATTATTGTAGGATCTATAAGTAGTCCGTAGTAGACAGTTCTGAAACGAATGTAATGCTTAAATTTTCAGGCATTATTATATAAATTCTACACGATTTCAACAAATGAAAATTCCAAAGTCATTATAAAAATTAAACAAATACATAATAATAACAGGATTTTTATTACAATAAAAGTATTAGTACAAATATTTTGCAAATGAAAAGTACAAATATTTTTTCGATTAACTATATATAGGTATGTGGATAAGTCTTTTTATTTTGAATTTTATTAAGAACTCATAACAAAATACAATTCTCATTATTGGACGTATGGCAAATATTTAAATAAGTTTACTGCAATAGAAAATAGATGTTTACGAAAATGCTCAGTTTATGTGCAGTTATCTTTATACATTTCTTTCTGATTTTAAGAAAAGATTGCTAGCAAATTCAAAAATTTAATTTCGAAAAACATTGTCACCTTAGATGGGCATAACATTTGATTTTGCTATCTTAATAAATCAGCGTGTATAAAATTTAAATCTCTAAAAACTCTCGCCTACGATTCGATGCACCATCGAATACCTACACCTTACCCACTTCACAAAGAAATTTAAAAATATTTGCAAGAATCGGCATAAATCATGGCGAAAGTATGTAAAGGAGTATTTAGGAGAATGATGTACTGCCGAGTGGCGTATTAAAGAGGTTTCACTTTGCTTAATTTTGCTAATTACAGACAATGAACAAAAGAAAAAAGGATTAGAATATATTCTTTTGCCAAAATCTTCAAAATAATACAAAGACATTTGCATTTAAGTTGTTATTCAAAATATATTTACTTTATTAATGAAAGTGTATTAATAAAGAAATAGTTTGAACTAGCGTTTGAATAAAATTTAAGAATTTTTTTATGATTTTTGTTTGAAATAAGTGTTTCATTAATAATCATGCATAGAACCTACCGAACGGAACTAAAACCTTTTATTTTATAACATTATCATTGTACAATATTAAATTCCGATGTATACGTTTTCTTTGGTTGTAATTCAACGATATTCTACGTGATCTGTTATCTTTCACCAATAACAATATGCGATTTTTAATCACTTCATCTCATTCACTGAAAATATGCTGATTTCTTTGAATGGAATAATAGCCTTGTGTCAGGGGTTCAAAGTCCACCAACAATAGAAAGTAATAACAAATACAGGGGAAAATTAACAGATGAATTTATAAATAATTGCAAAATCGAAGTATTGCAGCGGATTGTGATTTTTATTTCATACTGCGCTTGCATGAAATTGACTTACAGAAGTCATGACTTTTGCATAGATTTTTAATCCTCTGAGAAATCATTAACTATTAATTATTCATTGCAATTTATTAAAAAATGTTTTGGTAAAAAGTGCTTGAAATATTAAAAGTCGATGTATTTGTAAATATTTTTCATATTTTTTACAGTAAAATTATGTCAATAATAATTAAATGATTAGACATTTCTTTTGAATATGAATAACAAAGCTGGTCCTTTAATCCAATAAACGTTTTTTCAAAGATTTTTTGTGTAATTACATGCAAAAGAACTGCTGTTAACATTCCTTTTTTTTCCTTTTGTATTTCTAAGTTCTCTTCTTTTTGTACTTTGTAATTTTATAAAATGCGCTTCTAGGAAATTTATCTATTACCTCATTGTTTATTCAGTATGATTACTCTAATCGCGGTTCAATAAAATGCCTTAAAATAATGTAAAGAATTACATTACATACTTTTTCATGTATTTCAGAAAAAATTACGAAGTTACAATTTTATATAGAAATCCAGATCAATTGCTTATATTTAGTGCACTATTCTTGAAACACTCATTAAAAATTATCCACAGTTCTTTGATTAAATTTGACAAAGTTATGAAGCTTTGAAGATTGTTATATTGAATGATTTTATTCATTTTAGAAATCATCTAGAAAAAAATCAGACTATCAAATTAATGTACTTCGTATAGACTATTGAATGACATCGATACATTGTATTAAATATTGAAATATAATGCTTCATTATTCGATCAGTTTTAATTACAGAAAAGTGGAGTTTATTTTTAATGTTAGAGTGCCAAGAATACTATAATAAAAATTATTAATATCGGTGGATTTTCAAAATTTGGATTTGGTAAATCACTTTTAAGCATTTTTCTGTCTTGAAGTATAGGTATAAATATTTAATATTACAGAAATTAGACATTGAACAAAGATTAGAGGCGACTTCTCAGATATAGAAGAACACTAATTCAACAATTAAAATGAGGAAATGTCTCTTTAATATACAATTTATAATAACTTTTCTAATAATAATAAAATAAAATAGTCAATTTCCAAGGTGATGTTGATTAAAACTAACTTATTGCAATATTGAATGATTCAAACAATGTTGTTAAATTTCATTGCATATTTTGAGAAGATTATCTCCCGTATCATATTAAACAATCAAATTTTTATCATATATTCCAATAAAATAAACCAACCTAATATAAAAGTAAACTCGTATATGGTTACTAAAATTTATTAATATTGAAAATATTAATTTTTGAAGATTTGTCTCTAAATTTATTTAATATCATCATCATCATCATTATTATTTGCGTAAGAATTTAGAAAAACTCACCATTTTCATAATCTTAGGCCAATTAATCTTGAGAAACCTGCGCACTGATTGGCGTATTTTCTTTGAAGCGATCGATGGAAAATCTAAAATTATCCTTTTTTTATTGAATAGTGATATTCAAATCTTCATAAATCAGTCAGTTTAAGTGATTAGAAATTAACTCTTAAAAGTCATTGATTTAGTTGATTGGAAATTAATTTTATGACCACCATAAAATCTGTGCTTTCTCTTGTGGTGTATGCATTCTCCTTAATATCCGCTCGAATAAAACATCACATACAAAAGTACTACATAGAACAAACACATCAAAAGTAAACATAACATTTCAATAGTTGCCAAATACAAAAGAGAGAAAAATGCAATCAATAAGCAGACGATATTTAGAAAAGTACAGATATTTAGACTGGAAAATGAAATTATCTGAAATTAAAAACACGCGCAGACGATATTTACAAAAGTAAAAATATTCAAACCTGAAAAGGAAAATATATGAGTTATTCCATCAATAAATGCCATAAGTTTGTTTACATTTTCATTATTTTATGAGTCATTAAATATCAAAATGGATCCGGGACTGAATAAACACCCTGTATAGAGAGTGTAAAAGATCATAAAATAATTTTTCTTGAATTTATTTTTTAGAAAAAATAATATTTCATATTTGTTTCATTTCCTACAGACACGTGCCGAAAATTATATTTTTGCAGATTTCATTTCCAAAAAGATTTAATTTATTTTCAGTTAGAGCTTTAATCAATGTGATGGCAACACTTTGAAAAAAAGCTATTTTTTTCCCATGAATGCGAAACGTGCTTAATCTTAATTCTTATTTTTGACGAAAAAAATTATTGAAAAACATAGTTAAAATATTTATTTAAAAATTCATTAAAAATAGAAATTTAATTTTAAGATTAAAACAGTAGTATCATTTAAAAGATAAATTTTTTATCTTTAACATCATGTAAAAATCTTTTTTGTGCGTTAATATTTTCAGCAGTTGTAGCAGAAACACGTCAAAATTTCGCTTAATTTTTAAATAAATAGAATTCTAGTTAAAAATTCGAAAAAATAACCCCCAGGTGCACATTCCCGGCCTCCAAGGTATACACGTGCCAAATTTGGTAGCTGTAAGTTGAATGGTCTGGCCTGTAGAGCGCCAACACACACACACACACACACACACACACACATTGAGCTTTATTATAAGTATAGATAGATAGATTTATGGACAATTTAGTGATAAAATAAATAAGCAAATCAAATGTTAAATTATAGATTAGATTGTAAAGTATTATGATTGAGACATTACTGTTTAATGTTTTTCATGCTTCGCAGAAATGTTTGCACTTCTTGAGTCATTAAGTTTTTAAACTCTTTATTCGATTCAAATATCAAACGTATTGTAACACAAATAGACATATCTTCCATGGCCAGCGGCTTGGTCTTTTTTTTTCTTTTTAATTTAAACCAGTTTTTTAATAAGAAAAATTTACAGTATCTTTTATTGTTAGGCAATCATTTTTATTTTTCACAATCTAGCTTTTAAAACGGTAAAACAATGATTTAGTATATGACGTAAATGATTTGTTTGAAGAAAAAAAATCGGTAAAACTGGAAACTGTGTCAATGTTTAAAAACTTAATAGTTACAGATTGAGCGAGACCATTTTATAACAGGATTTGATTTTCAGAAACTTAAAATGTTTTAAAACGCTTCTTTTTTTTGGAGTAAAGGTGTTTTTATTCTGGAATACATGTCGCAAATTGTGTCACGTTTAGTAAAAAAATCACTCAAACGTTAGATTAGCTGCGAAATTTGGCACATATTTGTTTCTCAAGCAATCTACTATATACTTATTAAATTTTTTTTCAAAAGTTTGAATTGATTTTTTTATTGAATTAAAAGTTAAATAAAATCGTTTTTTCACAATAACTTTAGATATATTATCGCAAAATATTATTTTTATATAACTTTAAATAAAAAAATAATTTTTCAATCATGCAACCATTTTTAATTTTATTAAATGTTTTAAAGTATTTAAAAACAAGTTGCAACAGTACATTTTATTGTTATGATGAAATACAAAACAAATTCGTTGTTTTGTGAAATTTTTCTACGCGTGCTTTTGCCAATGTTAACGTCAAAATAATAAAAATAATGAGAAAAAAAAACATGGTTCTCTTTGAACGTTAACTTTAATGTAAAATCTCAATTTAGTTTTTATTAACATTATCAATTATTAAAGCTGGTGTTCCCTATGTAAATTCTGCAAGTAAAAATGCCTACTGCTCTGAAGTGGAAACAAACCGAAGATATACAAATCAAAGCTAAACATTATCTAGCTACTGTGTTTCGGACAAGAGAATCTAGGCGCCTTTAGTTTTTTCAATTATTTTTACTGGTATTAAATTTTTCGGCGTTTATTTTTCACATCATAGGCTTATATATTTCATTTTCAATATACGTGTTGTAATTGCTAGTATTTTATTACTAATGTATGTAGAAAAAAATGACACAGAAGTTGAGAATTATATTAGAAGCATTTTTTCTCATAGATATAGTTTTATTCCTGTGGAAGTGAAAAAGTTATATATATGGAATTTGGTGCATGAATTTATATTACGAAATTGAATTTATAATTAAACAATCTCAGTATTTTTATGTGTTTTTCTCAATAATTGAAGATATTATTATTCTATAAAGTCCCTTTTTATTTCCATATAATTTTTTCTCTAATTTTAATTGTTATTTAAAATATTTTTAGGCATCTTTTATATGAATGTTTATCACTGGTTTAATAACTGTGTTTTTATACATCAGCGATCTGGCGCCGAATATATAATATTTTAAATATAATTTCTTAAGTGAAAATATATTCAATATAATTTCCTTGTGTAAGTGTTTTTTTTTAAATTTTTTTTACTATAATTGAAAGAAAATTTTCAGAAATAATATAAGGACAAATGAACCAATCCTAAAACATAATTATGCTACGATATTTTAGATTAGATGTTCATATCTTTTTTTAATTTTTAAATAGAGATTTTTTTAATACAAATTATTCCATGCTGTATTTAATTTGTTTTGTGAAATCGATGCAACTGCTATATGTTGTGGAACAGTTTACTTATAATTCAACAATTAATTTCGGAAAAATGCAGCATTAGAGTTTTATCAGCAGATATTTCTTAAACAGATATCTAATATCTAGTTTAGATCAAGATGTCTATTTTTGGATTATATTTCGATTGCATGATAGCATTCATTTATATGATATGTCAAAGTATTTTATTTACCAAATGGAGAGGCAGACATTTTTGAAAAAATTAACTATATAATACATTTAAAATTGCTCAATTTCTATAAATATTTTTACAGCAATTCATTAGTAATTGTACCAACTTTAAAATACGAGTTTTCGTTTAATTCTTTTCATTTTATTGCGAATTCACATAGAGTATGCTTTTTATCATAATTTATGATCACAAATAAAATCGAAAAGAATAATACAATCTGAAAATTTCATGGGAACATTTTTTTCTCCAGAATATCTAATATTAATGGTGAAAAATAATTTGGAAAAATCCCCAGATGCAAATCATGAGATTATCGGTAACTTTTCAAAATAAATTTCGTATTTGTAATCAATTCATGTTATATTTTATAATTTTTAGTTAATAATTTTGTTGATCCGATGTGATACTTCTAACACATATGAGATAAAAAAAAGCTTTGAAGAAAGGTAAGGATGTTTCTGGACTTAAATTTTGAAAATGGCGATTGATATATTTCACTTAAGTTTTTTATTAATTTCATTTCTCATCTTCGCTGCATTTGACCTCATCTTTTAAATACATGAAATTTAAATTCTCATCTTAAAATACTGTAATTTTTATTAAATGTCTGTAGAGGGAAGAAAGGTAAAAAAATATCAAAAAGTCCCTGGCATCTTTTATACTTATTACGTCATTGCCATGAAAATTTTTTATTCCCCCCCAAAAAAAGGGATCGGTTGTGTAAAAAGTATGAAAAAAAAATGCTTTGTAAATTTTTTTTTTTTTTTCATCTTGCATAAGAACGTAGCTTACCCTTTTCAGAACTGCCCCTCAGTCCAGGTGTGCAGATGAAAAGAGTGAATTTATTTATGATCTTGATAAAAAGGAGATGAATGAAGGGGGTTGTTTAGGGAAAAATATGTGTACATTTTTGTCTTATTCTGTATCAATTTATATTTCAGTACCACTTCCTACTTCCACCACCTACGCTCGAATGGTTACACTCCACATAGAAAAAAAAATAATAAGTGTTACACTTAGATAGACAAGGGATTTCCTGCCAAATCAACCTTGCAGTTTCTTCACCGTCAACCTATAACTACACATCCGCAATTTCATTACCATCCCTGAGATTGAAACCTGTTCTCTAGGCGCGCTGCAGGGGCAACGACTGTATTCTTCATCGACTCCCCAGGCAAGCTTACAAAATCTCTTAACTTACCTGTGAGCTAAGGCCGTCAGTTCGCGGTCCTTCCATTTCACAGTTTATTCAAAAGCTCAGGCCTGCGAACGAGTCTCGGATCACCTTTTGCCTTTTAATACAAATAAGACGGATTTAGCTCCCTGCAGTGTTTGTTCCTTGGATTAATTGGATTACTTAATTTGGATTAAAGGTATGATATTTTAATTTGTTAATTCTTTTATTTGTCGGACAACATGGTATGCGTGTTGTAAGATTTGGCCTTGAGTTTTTTTTACTAGGTATATAAAAGGAGGGATGGAATGGAGGGGTATTTATCATGAGCTTCGTGTCTCAGGGGTCCTATTAGCGAATCGTAATAATCTGCAGTTAATTTCTTTTTCTAAATGGGTGCAACAGGTAGTTCAGAAGTAAAGTTTATGTTTTGACGTACCTCTTTGGTGCAATACATCTGAAATTCAATACTATATTATAATTTTTAGAAAATGACACTTACCTATTTATTGCATTTGTTTTGTTAATGCTTCTGTTTTAAATAAAAGAAATTATTTATCATATTCCTGAAAATTTCACTTTTTGATTGCCATCAAAAATAAAGCCGATCACAGCTTTTGATTAATATACTTGTGTGTTTTATTTTTATAACGTAAAGATCCATTTTTGCTATTTTGAACATCACAATTTTGAAAGCTGTCAAAATAAATTCATTCATGTATTTTGTTAATATGTGTGTTTTAATTTCTTTTAAAGAGATACTCAAATTTCTCTTCGATACGATGCTCTTTCATATATCAAATTTCCTAATCGGTCAAACTCGTCACAGTTCAAACGATTTTTTTAAAGAATAAATTTGATCTATCAAATATTTTTATCATTCAGTAATATATAATATTTGTAAGATTTTCTCTTAAAGTTATTGCTTAATAAAACTTTCCTTTGTCCATATCTTCACAGAAATTAATAATTTGAATATCTATTTTATTAAAATTTGCTTAACTTATTCTTCTGACAAGTGAATGTTGCAAAATACAAAACATAATTGCATCATTGTTTTAGATTACAGTACTCAAAAGAAACTGATTAAATTTTGTTGTTAAATCTTTCTTGATGTAAAGAATTTTATTTTAATCAATTAAAACTTGTTCATTGCTTTTCACTCCATTCTATTAAAGTAATTAGCATTAAAATTGCTACTTTGTAATGAAGGAAATAAATTCTACTTTTAATATGAATTTACAAAAGTTAAACGAGAATTTAACAAATCGATTATATTTCATTGAAAAATGAATTTTTAAAAAATTAAGAACTTGTTTTAAGTTTATTCACAAATTTTTGTTTAATCAGGTTTCATGAGCCACCATTTAATAAGTGACGCAATCATTCAGTGGCAAGTGAAGTATTTTGTGTAAAGATAAAATGCATTTTATGTGGTATGATATTATTTATAGGTTGGCATAATATTTATAAAGTTTGTTATGCAATACTCTTTAAGCGCCATGTATGTTGAGAAAATCGTTCAAAGTGCTTTAAAATGCAGACCAATAGACCTTAATAATTGATCTATCAAATATGCAAATATCTGCCATATTTGATATGTAGTTAATTTGGGGTACTTAATTCACTAAGAAATTATTTTTCGAAATTTCAATTAGATTTTTTAATTAGAAAATTAATTGAAATATTGAAGTTTTCCCATATTAATTTTGGAGAATTTTATAAAATAATACTATTTTTACGCCAACATTTTTTTTAAAAACAAGATATTTAGTAATATTAGTTTTATTTCTTTAAATGTTTTCTCTAATATTCATAAATTCTTCAAAATGGTTTTAATCTCATTTTGCAACAATACTTTTCGTTGCCTACTATTTACTATGTTTATGCGCATGCTTATTACAAAGATTTGAAATACATTCTTATGTGCGCGTTATAATTTTTACACTTTTCAATAAAGGTTTAAATAACTTTTAGAAAAAAAATAGCACTTTTTAATCTTCGAAAACTATTGCATATAATGTAAAAACCTGAACTCGTCTTATAGAGTGTTGCAAAAGTGTGTATATGCTGTGGGTGACTGTTAAATAAACAGTTAATAAACAACATCAATTTTTTTATAATTCATATTAATCATAATACTAATTAGTAACAGAATTAATGTTCTAGTTTATTTGACGAAACAATACATGGTGAATTTTTATACAATTTTGTTTGAAATCTAGTTAAAGTAATAAGAGAGAATCGAATTTTTTCTGCATTAATTTTCGTTATCGATATTTCATATTTCTTTTATCTGGAGCATAATGTTTGTATTTGAAGGATAGTTGAAGCAGACGAACTGAGACAATCATTGAAAATAAATGGATCCAAATCTGAAAGATGTTTATTTTGTCGCATAAGCAGATATTACTTGTAATGTCTCTACAAGTTGCACTCCAAAAAATATCGATATCTTGACTACTTCCGATAGTTGCCAAACTTTTTCATTTTTAATAATTAGTTTTTGTTGTGAAATTTTGATATTTTTTATTACTTTTTCACGAGGCAGTTATTTAAAGTGAATAAGTAGTAAAATGAATATACATTTGAACATCTTGTATTTTTTGATTTACAAGCTGAAATTTTCTTGCAAAGTTATATTGCATTGACATCCTATAATTTTAACATTTAAATAATCCTATAAGAATGTGTTTAATATTTCTTTTAATTATTTTTTTCAAACACTTTTTTTCAAAAGCCGAATATAGAAATACAACCTATAAGACACCTCTATAACGTATAAAATTATATAATCAAAACCATCAAATTTTCTTACGCAATATTAAATTCTTAAGTTTCCTTTTTTTTTTCTTTTTTCAATAGACTTTGCTTGTCTTGTACTAATCTTGACTGCTCAAAATTAAAAGGTTAAACGTCTAATTTCATTAATTTTTTTACCTATAAATCTAATGTCGTTCTACTTTTATCCGTCGCACCTGGTCGCACCAGTAAGTTTTTTTATAGAATAGCTGTCACACACTATTTATCTTATAAATAATGGCCAAACTTGCGGAAACAACACTCTGGCTATCACGTAACAAAGAAACCTGTAATTAAGAACATACACATAACATAGGCAGAACTGGAAGTTTCTTTATATAAACTAATTACAAAAACAAAAGGAACTTAATCCAAGGAATAAATTAGGTAGCCAAGTGTTTTTTGATTAGATTAATTCTAATTAAAAGTAAATATTAAAAGTGTTCTAATGAAGTTTCTTTTCTACTTATTCACGTGAATTAAAGGAAGGCACAAATATATGCATAATGCATTCCAAAGGTGAACTAAAAGCAGTTACATAGATATATTAATCTTAAATAATAATGCTCAGAATAAAAAAAAAGCATGTATTTCAAAATTAAGTATGTTCGTTTTAGACAAATAAGCATATTTTTAGAATAATAATACATAATTAAAGGTTCGAGGTGTTTAATTGTCACAAGAAAAACAGGTTCGAAATTAATGATATTTGTGTAGGAAATGTTAAATATAAAGTAAATTCGATATTTTATCAATTTATTAAGTTAGAGTGATGTGTGTTTATGATATTTTAGACAGCTAAAAAATATCAGTTACGTTTTCAATAAATAACAAATGCAAGACATGTCATACAACAGACTGAATTAATGGATTAAAAACTGCAGTTTGATTTCCTCAGGTATTTTTCAAAACGGCATTGAGCAAGTTTCATATTATTGGCTTCAGTATACTGTTAATATCTATCCATTTATATAGATATTCACTACTGTACTATTATTACTGACTAACAGTGGAATAATGAATAAAAAGTTATATAAGACTGAAACTGGTGGATTTCATAAACAGAGACGACATCCGAGTAAACCAGAAAGCTTGTTTTTATTCTTAAATTTTATTAATTACATAACAGCATTTTTAAATCATTTACTTGCAGTGTTGTAAAATATAAGACCTAACTTGTTCTATAAAAATATTGTTTATGGAAGAGATTGTGAAAAAATGAAATGTAGATTACACAGATATAAAGCATCGTTGTTATTTTTGTCGTTTATTTCCTTTGTATTTAATAAAAATATAATAATGCAATTTGAATTGAATTAATAATAATATATAACTGAATCTAATTGAATTTAATTAATCTTTACTATAAAAATAATATTTTTCAATGGTTTCAATGCCTTAAAATATGAAGCCTAGCTAGCTTTAGAAAAAATTATGGATGGAAGAACAGATTTAAAAAAATGAAGTGTAGATTACATAGACATAAAGCATTGTTATTATTTGTCATTTATTTCCATATATTTTATATAATTGCAATAATAAAATTTGAATTGAATTAAAAATAATATATAATGGAATATAATTTAATTTAATTAGTATTTAATATAATAATGATAGCATTTTTTTATGGTTTGCTTGGAATGTCTTAAAATATAAGGCCTTGCCAGCTTTATAAAAAAACTGTGGATGGAATAGATTTTGAAAAAATGAACAGTAGATTGCATAGACATGAAGAATTAATGTTATTTCTGTTGTTTATTTTCTTTGTATTTAATAAAAAAATTTCATCTACTTTATATTTATCGAATAAATCAGTTTTTAAGATGCATGCCTTTTTTTGTCAACCTGAACAGAAACCACTCGAAATCTATAAGCGGAATAATGGTGTAGTTCTATGCTGTGAAAATTACATATTTCGAATAAAAACTAAAGCTATATCTATTATTACTGTATCAAATTTTCTATCAAAATATTTAATTATTATATGGTAGTTACATATTAAGGTTAAATTGAACAATAAAAATAAACAAAGCTTCGACAATAGCAACAAAAAAATCTGCAATTATTTTAGTTTTTGGAGAATAAAATGTGTAACTGACAGCATTCAAGCGTGACTTTCGTCATTATTTCTTTAATATCTTAATTATCCTCTTAGTGCAAAACGCCTTAAAATAATGATCTTGACATAATTTCCAAGATGAATGTGATGTATTTAGAGAACAGTCATTGAAATCTTAAGAACAAAATAATCCTCAATTAAGCAGTTCATAAGTTTCGGAAAAACTCATTTTTCAGTCTTCATAATTCTCGAATCGAAAGTGAAAGATGTCTGGAACTGAAAGTTACGGTGACATCATTTGTGTTTCTCAGAAGAAAAAATAAGTAAAACCCATCTCATTTTCAAATCCTGCCATGA
Organism: Argiope aurantia; assembly: GCA_026543865.1. Lineage (NCBI taxonomy): Eukaryota > Metazoa > Arthropoda > Arachnida > Araneae > Araneidae > Argiope > Argiope aurantia. Next base: position 372,416 of record JAPMOR010007352.1, read on the forward strand.
AACTCAAATCTACCGACGTGTGTCTGGAAGTTTCATAGAGCATGAAGAGACAATTTATTAGTTCCAGAGAAATTCTTCTGAGAGAAATCTTCGTTCAGTAGCTTGAATTTTTTTATACTCAATTAAACAAATTCCTTCCAGTACGTGCTTCACATTATAAAGTAGTCTTTTTTTTAATAGTTTTATAGATTAGGCACAAAGTTGAGTTTCATTTTAAGCAAAAGTTATATTTCACTATTTATATTATGCATGGAATCGTATTATTGCTAATTAGTATATTATTTAAAAGTGTCCCAAATTTAATGTAAGATTCGATTTTGCTCCCATTCGTTCAGTAAAGTGTTGACAACCCTATTAAAAAACATTTGACAGCTGATAGTTTAGAGTTAGTAAAAATGGAGTGTTACACGATAGAGCAACGTATTTTCATTAGTGAACAATACTTCAAAAATAAAGTCTGGCGACCACAGTTCGAAAATTTGAGAATTGGTCTCTTAGATCGCGTGATTGAGCACCATTGGATTTCTTTTTATGAGGTTATTTGAAGTCAAGGGTCTAAGCCAACAAACCTACAAGCACACGCCCATCGAAGGAGGATTCAACACAGCATCAACGAAATTCAGCCACATTTATGCAAAATGACCATGGGAAATTTCGACAATAGAGTGCGTATATGCCATCAAAGTCGTGGAGGCCATTTGTCCTATGTGTTATTCCATACATAATCCTATCCTTCCTACTTTACGATTCAATAAAAATATATCAATTTAAAGAAAAGGAACTGTCTTTTTTTATTTAATTCAAATCTTGCGTTAACACGTTGTTCTATCGTGAAAGGCTCAATTTTTGCTAACTATCAGCTGTTCAAAGGGTTTTTTTATTAGGGTTGCCAACAATTTATTGCAAGAATGGTGGCAAATTCATATCTTGCGTTAATTTTGGAACATCCTTTAGAAAAGTACTAAGTATTCTTTATTTTTGTATTTATATTTAAAATTAAAGGCAATAAATTTTTTGGGTTATCACGCAAAAGCTACTTGTGGCGAATTTGTAAAATAATTTACACTATTTTTCATTTCCTTTATTCTATAAATCTGATCCCTTGAATTGGTTTATAAAATAATTAAATTTTAACTTTTGATTACTTTTACTAAAATCTCAATATTGCTTTTGAAAATGGAGAATTTTAGAAGAAAAAGGGAAAGCTGAATCTCTATTTTCTAAAAATATGAACATAAAATGTACAAATACTTCATTTAAGCAATCAGAATGCCTGAAAAAGTTGCAAATCTACAAAACATTTCATGTTAACAGATGGAAAAGGAATTTTAATTTGTCATTTAACGTTTGGATAACTTATATTAACATCTCAAAATTGCTTTTAAAAATGAATATTCCTAGAAGAAAAAGGAAAAGGTTGGGTCTCTCTTTTCTACTTATTTTAACATAAAATGTAGGAATCTCTTATTTAAGTAACCAGAATAATGGGAAAAGTTGCAAATCTACAAATCAGTTCAGGTGAAAGAAAAGGAATTTTAGTTTGCCGTTTAACGTTTAAATTACTTATACTAAAATTTCAAAATTACTTTTAAAAGTGAAGATTTTTAGAAGAAAAAGAGAAAAGCTGGAACTCTTTTCTAGTCATTTGATAAATCCTAGAAAATGTAAGGATTTATTTTATTTAAATAAGGTATCCTTCATAAAATGTAAGGATACCTTATTTAAGCAAGCAAAGTGATTGAAACATGAACAGTTGCAAGTCTACAGATCAGTTCAGATTAACAGATAGACAAGAAATTTTAGTTTGCCATTTAAGAGTGCTTGATATTTATGTGCTTTGAAAAATTAATGCTGCGAATATTTCATGCTTATTTTGCATAATATGTCATGAATTCATCTGAAGGATTTTGGAATATTTTTTAGAAATATAATTATAAAGACTTAGCAATGAAAGTGTATATATTTCAAATATTGGATTTAAAACATCCCATCTGATGATTTGACTTCCGAAGTAAATGTACAATTTCTTAAAATAATTTGTTTTGAAAATCAAATCATCCAACTGTATACGTAACGAGCCATCAATTGTTTAAAGATTACTTTGAAGAATATTTTGCTTATTTGCTATTAAAGATGCGTTCAAGCAACTTATCGGAAAAAATTAATCTCACAAGATAGGACATCTTAAGAATTCTTTACATTTTTTAGTCTGTCCCCCCCCCCTCCATCCTCTTATAAGCAACTATGTCTCTCATGACTCAATTTTTTAATACCTGTGAGAGAAAAAGGATTTTACTGGCTACTTCAGATTTATTGAGACTGAATAGGCCGTTGGCAGAACAAGGGATTATTCTTGGGTCTTTGAAGGATTATCCTCCCTTGAATGAAAAAATGCGAGACAATTTGATTCCTCTTTAAATAATGCAACACACTGAATTCTTAGTCTCTAATATTACATTGGATTGCAGTCTACAGTAAAATAAGATTTTCAGTATTTGCCTAGAATTATATTAGCTAATTTTCTGTTGTATTTTCATTTTATTAAATGTCAAATGTCTTCAATCTTAAAATAAGTTATGAGTGTATATATATATAATATAGTGTGTGTGTGTGTATATATATAATGGAGACCATCTTTTAGTTTTAATTCAAATTTCAAAAGAAAAATAATGAATAATGCTAATTAAATATTTAATTATTTATTTAGTTAAAATATTTAAATAATATTAGATAAAAACATTTTTTTTTCTTTTAAGAAATGTTCAAATAATTTCTAAATATTCTGGTGCATTAAAGAACGAAAAAAAAAATGTACAAATTAAATTTACATGAAGCTGTTTGCATTCTATATGGATCCAAGAAGAGAAACTTCATTAAAATTCAATGAAATAAATTCTTATTTTTCAAAGTCACACTAATTTTTAAAATTTTCAAATACTTTGATAATCCACAAAATAAAATATGAACGATTCCATTTTATATAGATTTATAAATTTGATTATTTTATATACAAACTAATATGTATTTCAAATGATTTTAAAACATTTTTACATCGGGCAATTTATTGCAAAAATTTATTTATCATTGCGCAGCGGTTATAGTAATTACAGCAAACTATTTACGATGTATTTGATTTTTTTTCAGTAAATTTATTAAACTGTAAATGGCACTGTATTTATAGAATGTTATTGGCAATATGGATTGTCGAAAATGTTGTGTTTCTAAATGTTTGAAAAGTGATGGAAAATTATAAGCAATTTTTGAAGAAATAATAATTTTTGTATGGTTTATTTTATATAAAAAAGCAAATGAAAAATTAATCAAAAATATCTGGTAAGTATTTAACATAAGATGTTTTATTGTCTGCTAAAACAATAATAAAAATAATTGAGATATGAAACATCGTAGAATAATCTTTAAAACTTGATTCGTATATCTTTATTTTACTTTTATTTTATATTTAATTAAATGGAAGTGATAGCCTGCATACAAAGAAAATGTATTTTATATCATTGCAAGCTCTTGTTTATAGACGCATAAGAATAGTAACATAAAATTTACTTAAAATATCTTGTGAAATTTATGAATTTTGAAATATATAAGGAAATAAAATCGGTGATATAAAAAATCTATATCTAAATTTTTAAATTTTAAAGTGATATAAAAAGGTCCTTATTAATAATATGTTTTGATGAGAAAAAATATATAAATTTTGATTCATTTGTAATAATTAAAATAATTTCTTTATGAGCATTGCTACGTGCAGTCTTTGATAACTCGAAGTCCAAAGGTCTCAGTAATTATTTTTATCATATATATATCCCAATAAACATATCCCAATATATATATATCATAAACATTACCATGATAAAATATTATAATAATGAAAATATTTTACATAAAATATTCCATTTCAAATACTTTGATAAGTTTTAAAATTCAAAGAGCAATATAAATATCATTCTAAATTTTAATTAATGTTATGATTCAATACTCCATATGGGATTCACAAATTCGGTACAACAGCACTTTATATAAATTATATTTATTACCAAAGGCTGTAAGCGGAATCAAAGCGGTATTTATATTTTACAATTCGTATGCTAATAAATGAATTATTCCATTTTTACATTCATCATCAAACAAGCATTGCATGCTATTTGTAGGAATGAATGATGAATGCTAATCAAAAAGCGGATGTCCAAGGTTAACGCTTTCAGGCAGATTCGTCAGATCTTAAGACATATGAGTCGGATGAGACAGCATAATTCGGAATGCCGAAAGCATTTTCGATGAATTTATTACAAATTGTATAACAGACTTTATACAAATATGAGAAGTTTTTCTAGTGATTGATAATATTTTAGATGAATTTATGCAAATTATTTATTACGCTTTAAGTAATATTTATCCGCTTTTGATGATTAGATGGCTCGCCAAAAATGTTGGATGTATTTAATTTCAAATACATTTTTAAAGAAACGTTTTTCAGCGCTAAATTGTCGTAAATATTAAAACCATGCTTTTTAATTACCTTTCTAATGGGAAACAGTCCCGTGAGATCAAAGAATAACTGAATAACTTGTCTGAATAACCTTCTTCAAATATTCGCATTCGATTTCACTTCTTTCATTCGATTTCGATTTCTTTCTTTTTATATACTTTCTAAATATTATTTAACAATATGATATTACAACCTCATCTCTCAGAATTATAAATAAAAATTATAATTCTGAGTTTTTTTCTTTGATTTTCAGGAATATTTCCACACAAAAATAATATCATTTAAGACTCAAGGTCAAAATAATTAGCAACTTTTCGCGAATTCTTCCAGACAAAAATATCATTTATGGTACAAGGTCAAAAATAATTGTACTGGTTTTATGCAATCAAATGTACATGATTTACATAGAAAGTATTCTAAAAATATCGAAATATTATTTTTTTCTTTGAAGTATCTTTAAATAATCTATAAAATAATTTTATACACCATGACGAAATATGCATGTTTATTTACCATGACGCAGCAAGAAAATTATCGAGCTGTGAATCTATATAGATTCACAGATTGATAATTTTGTCAGCAATTGCTAAGATATAAAATATTCTGGTTTTGTTTCAAAATGAAAAATAATTTTTCAGGAATTGTAAATTACTTTTCTATTGTGATATGAATTCCCCTTAAAAGGGAAAATTACTATACCTAAAAGAAATTCTTATTTCTAATATTTTTTTCCAGTAAAATTATTATTCCTACTGGAAACCATAGAATAAATTTTTATTCAAATTTTAAAATATTTGTTTCAAAAAGTTCTTAAGTTCAGAACTGTATTTTGAATCAAAATATTTATCAAAGTTAGAATTTGACATTTTGAATTTGTTCCAGGTAATTCAATTACTTGTATAAGAAAATTTATCTATACTTTATAAAAATATGAAGATACTGAAGAATTTCACTTTTAACAAATCTTAATTAAAAGTTCTTAGGTGTAACACTATGAAGTCGCACATATAACATTACTTTTTAAGCATTAGCTTCAATCCAAAAATAATGTCAAATTTCAAACATAATAAAACTCATGTTTTCTTGATAGGAAAATATCAATATTTATTTTATTTGCCATATTATTTTGAACAGTTAAAATTTTCTGAATTCAGTAACAAAAACAAAACAGGAAGCACGATTACATAATTTTTGTATAGTAATTACATGGTGCATGTTGAGAAATTGATTACTTAAAATTTCCATTAAACAATAATAGTACATACGTAATTGTGATTTTTTGTAAAAGTTATAAAGAAGAAAACTGTTCAAGCTGGAAGTTTAAAACACTTCCAATAAAGAAATTTGATTTAAACTCGTAACTCAAAATCAAAACATTTTATCGCATTGATTAATTAAGGCCACCAAAATTAAATAGCATTTACAAACATACTTTTGTATCAGCACGTAAAAAAAAAAAATGTTAAATTTACTTGGTTTGAAGAATTTTTTTTTAAAAATCTAACGAATAACTATTTAAATTCTTTTTTTGTATTCTATGCCACTAATCATTTAGTCGTCTTTCAATCTTCGCTGGTTGCTATGTATAATTAAAAGTTAGATTTAAATTTCGAATTTCGATACAGATAGCTAAATACTTTGAAAAGTGTTTTGGTTAAAACATCGGATATTTTTTAAAATTCCATATTCTTAATACTGAACAATTTTCTTCCTAAAATAGTTTGAATCTTGCTTCTAAGCTAATTTTTTTGGAAGTTATATTTATTTTTATATTTGCATAATTTGCGTGTTGATGCTATCTTGAAACGTCAAATACTATTTTTTCAGATTCGAAACTTGTAAAATATTCTTAGAAAGGTATCATAAATTAAAAATGTCACTACTAAAGTTTGCCCAAATTTTATATAATGAAAAATATTATCTGAAACTTCTGGGTAACAGAATAAACAATATGATAAGAAAATTATACAATTGTTTTAATGCTTTATAATGATGCAAAACTATAAAATATTATGATATTTGTTAAAATAGCTTTAGTATTTAAAGATTAGATGAAAATACAACTGATGTCTTAGTTCTGAAACTAAGTAATATATTGAAGTTTCTTAAGCTATCTACAAAATTTTAAACAATTCACTTGATAAATTGTTAGGCTAGAAGGTTTTCACTTTATATTTCTTTTTAGCCCTCCTAAAAATCATATTTCTTTTAATTTACAAAACACTTTTTTTCTTTTAACTGATGTATTTTTATTTCATAGGAGCGTTTTTATTTACCCTATACAAAAATCATAATAACAATTTTTCAAAAAGTTCATTCCGAACTAAGTCCTTTATTATTGTCGAGTATTTTTTTTTGAGCTATTAACATTCGAAATTAATATGTTTTTAAAGGCATTTCAGACCCAACATTTGCATCAATTACTTGTGGTTGTTTTTGAAAAAAATATTTTACAAATCTGAGTAGGTTGGTTTGAGTTTAGCTGATTTTGCTTTGGCATTGCAACAGCTAAAGATGAACTGTTGTGCCAATCAAATGGTTTGAATGGAAACTGTTTTAGGAAAAGAGCAACTTAAGCAAAATCAATACATTAATCAGAACTTTCATTGAAATAACTGTAACCAAAAAGTTGAGGAGCGAATTTATAAAAGTAATAGGAAAAAAAACTCTATATAAGATGATGTAAACCAATGGTCCTTAAAAATTGAAAAAAAAAATGATGGGGTCATTATAAAATATTTCGGACGAAGAGTTAGCTATGTTCTTTGAAACTCCAGCGTGCAAAGAACACGTATTATTATTATAGCAGAATTTGCATTTCAGTTTTAGAAAAGGGATAAAATTGTGTCAAGATATAAACTTTAGAAAGTAGAAAAAGGGGGGAAAAAAAGGAAAATTTTTTTCCGATGGATATGGATAGCAGCGGAATATACGAAGCATAAAGGTTTGTCGTACATCGTTGAACAGGAAGGTTCATTAACTTCCAATTTCTTATTTATACTGAAAAGAAGAAAGTGATTGATTTTACTTGAATTGCAGCGACTCTCTTGCTAACGGCAATGTGAATATCCTTATTCTGCAGACGATATTTATCAACATAATAAAACGAACGTAAACAGAGTAAAATGTTTAATTACAAACAAAATGTATCAGTATTGTTTCTTAAATAGATACAAAAGATTTAAATTAAATGATAGATTATTTTATTAGGTATTTATGATATATTTTTTTATTGTGTAATTGTGGTTGTTCTCTTGATATTTTATCTGTTCTATTCAAACTAAATAAGTAAGCATATGAAAACGAAAATAAAAAATTTAAATTTCGAATAATAATTTCAATAACAGGTTATTTAGTATTAATTTATTTATTTCCCCTAGTAAGCATTTTTGTTCCATTTATTCACATAATGTAATCATCAAAATTAACTAAATTAACCATTAATTATTAATTTGTAACTATTAAAATGTTCTATATTATCTGATCATGCTTCTAAACAATTAGGTACGTCCTAATGTTGTCGCCATGAAAGTATAGAATAAAAATTTAATCTACCTAAACTACAACACGAGTAAAATTTGCAAAATTACTTTCTTATATCATTTGAACAAATGAATTTTTTGAAAAAAAATGTGCTTTTTTTTGGATATGAAAGATATTGATCGCAATATGATCAAAACACTCTCTATTTTTATGAATATTTTTTGCTGTGATTCATTATTTTATTATAAATTGTTCACACTGATTTTTGCTCTTTTAATCATTGAATTACATTTAATCTTTGTACTATTAATAAAACTAATTCATAATAGGAAAGATCCAATTATGTTTTAAGAAAAACTATCAATTCTTTATATAAATATATTATAAGTAAACTAGCATTTTTTTAACTGTACATTTACTAAGTGAAACTATAATTATTTTATACAAACATGTTTTAAGCAAAACTAAATTTTTTTATATAGAGATGTTTTAGGCAAAATCTAAAATGTCTTTTATGTAGACAATTTTTAATTATTGCATTTATGAGAGCATATTTTAACAAATGTCTATCTCTGTACAAATTTTAGAAATGATCATTTTTTGGGCATATTTTAAACAAAACTAGTTCTTTTTGCATTATGATGTTTCATAATATATCTATTATAATCGAAAAAACAAATTGATAGCAAAGAGAAGTTCTGTGCAACTAGATCAATCTTTGGTCCGATTTGCGAGTGAAAAACAATGTAACATTTTGTTTTAAACGTAAGATATATATATATTTTGGTGAAATTCTATCACCAAACTATCAAATATTATTAACAAAACTTACTTTTTTTAGTTTAAAAGAGCTCTTTCTATAATATAAATATTTGAAAAAGTATCTATTAAATCATGGTAATGTAACCTATTTTCCTATTGAATACTTCCTATTAGAATTTATGCAATCCTATGTCTGTCTCTATTAATTAGACGGTTTCGCCGACCACAATTTGGCATAAATATACATCGAATTTTGAGAATATGCAACTCGGTGCTTTTAAAATTTTTTTAGTTAGTAAAAAACTAAGAGATGACTTAATATTTTCCTCAGGTAATATCCGAAAATATTATTTATCGAAATTGCTTTTTGCACCATTTTTTAACTAAATAATTGTCTCTGTCCTGACGTCAACTTTGTTGCTGAAAAATTGTTCCTAAATTTGGTATTAAATCTTTCCCCCTGATATTCAAGAATAGAATTGTTGAAAAAAAATTCAAGCCTTTTCATCATTTCTTCAATTATTTAAACGTATGATTTTCTTCCATAGTTGAAAACTAAGGATGAATGATCCTGCTAATGATCTGCATCTTTTACTTTGGGAATCAATTTGGAAGTGAAAATGCAACATCACATACTTTGAAATAAATAATTAAAGGCACTATGATGTCATAGTAATTGATTTTATTAAGAAAATTCATATATGCGTAAACCAGTAAAAATTTTGGTATTATTAAGCGTAAAACTGCTAAAATAATAATTTCACAATTTGTTGTGTTAAAATAATTTTTTAGGGAATAGTGAACGTCAAGTTAAGAATAATATATTTGAGATTGTCATGCGTGGTTACGTTGTCCTATAGGAGGCAAAGTGGAAAGATGTTCTCAAATCTAATATACAAGCACCCAAAATTTAGTTCTTCTTTCTTTCTTTTTTTAGAGTTATTCTCGAGGAGAATTCTACCATTGTTTCTTTTACAATTCGTAGCTCCCAGCTTGTTCAGGGAATATTTGCATATTCTCAAACAGATAGAAAAAGTCGGAAGTTGCCATAGAACTGCGTTTTAGTAATAGCTTTGATCTTTCATGTTAATGATTTACTTTTTACTGATGATGTCAATATTAAAGGATTTATTTGTCACAAATTTTTGCCATCTAATTCGCTTGGAAGGAAGGGTTTGAAGTAAGACTGAGTTTGAGTGTTAAATGTAAGCAGATATCGTCAAAATCTTCTGAGATTTAATAGAAATTGAACAACCCAACATTTCCAGGGGTCATGTGATCACCAATAGAAAGCTGATTTTCAGCTGATCGTCAGAGGCAACTATCCTAAAATGGAAATATGTTAATTACAATTTCAATAATATATGCATAGTTGTGGTTTAACATTTTTCATTGCACCATCAAAAGAAAAAAAATCCTTAAAACTGTCAAATTAGAGTTAGATCCTGTTTAACTCTTGGATCTTTTACATACTAATTGTTCAGTTGAAAACATCTTGAGTTTTTCCTTCTTTTTTACAAAACAAAAATCTTATCTTGCTGTTATCTTGTTGAACTCAACGTGCTTTAAATTAATGCTACTTTCGAAAGGATTACAGGATAGAAACGCTTAATAAAGTAAAATTAGTTATAGTTTCTATATATCACCATTACTGTCATTCGTATAAAGGTGAAGCAAATAATAGAGAGATTTTTGAAAGCATGAAGGTTTAAACTACAAATTGAACAAATAATGAAAGTATATATTTCTGTACTTTCTGTTTGTAGAAATCATTTTTGAAGAGAGATTATCTCAAAATTCCGGAGCAACAGAACTTAGGAACTTTATCGTACTAAAGAGATTTGCTTAAAAAGAACGATATTGGGATTAATATACGAATAAAATATATAAACTATTAGGAAACTGCTTGGAGTTACAATAAAATGAAGAGATCATCGTGGACAATTATCAGAATCCCTGCTTTGTGAACAGAGAATTGCTGTTTCTAAAACTTATTCTATCATACCAAAGTTCCGATTGAATAGGAAAAAAGAACATATCGAATTCGCCATAAAATAAAAGTCCCATTTTGTTGTGCTATGCATTGGGTTCACGAAAAAAATCTGGCGCAAAGGCCCCACCACCGCATTTAAGCATATATAAATGACACATTGGACATGGTATTATTCATTTCCACTACCTCATCATATTTGGCTTAAAAAAATAATGCAAATGCATTAATGTTTAGTCTGCATGGCGAACGTAAGATAGACCACCCCAAGGCATCTGTACTCCGACCCCCACCGTTGTTATGCCTCTAGTAAGTTGGATGTTAGTAAATAACGGGAACCGAGAGTCTCATTTACTGTCTTCGTTCATCTGATCTTAGTTCAATATAGCAAATACCGTCCCAAAATAAACGGAAGTTTTTCTAACTAAAGAAAGATAACTTAATAATAAAAATGCTAAGATTTCAAATCTTTTTAACCAAACTTTTCTTGGTACTGGTTAAAAAAACTTTTTAGATTTAGAAAAAATATAAGAGACTTCCAAGAATATTCTTAAATATAAGAACATTTCAATTTCAAAGCTCGAGAGTCAAATGTATATGGTATTATTTGAGGCTCATTGTTTCTTTTTATTTTCCGTTATTTAAAAAATAAAAAATAAATGATTCAAACAGTTTTAGTTAACATAATATAAAGATAAAATAAATTCTTAGGATATTATAACCAAATGTAATTGCTTTTGCCATCTGATATGTAATTGAAAGGCATGCTCTCACTTAATCATATTTTAGACATTTTTTTTTTGTGAAAAGAAAAAAAAAATACATTATTGTTTGTTATTTGATTGTTCTAATGCAAAACAAAAAATATTTCCGCTCGTACTTATTTTTCAGTTTTCCTCTAATCAATATTTAGATTTAAAAGGTATGAAGTTGAAAAATTCGAAGAAGGGTTTTAAATGCTAATTCACAATGTATGCATCTTTTTTTATGTATATAGACGTTTTAGAAGTACATTGAATCCACATTTATTGATTAACTAACAAAATATATAATATGATATCACATATGAAAAATATTATTTATACACATTATAAATTCGAAGTATGTCTACATAATTTAGAATAGACTAATATTAGAGACAATATTAGATAATATAGATAATCTAACATTACCAACGAACACGAATGGAGGTAAAAAATGGAATGGAGCAATAGATGCCCCAGAATAAATTTAAACTCAATAAAAGAAAAGTCCATAAAATTTAATTAAAATATCAATGAGGAAGAGAGAAATGTGTTATCAAAGAAATTTAAAAAGTAAACAATTACTCTGAATGAGGAAGAATTGTTCTTCGTCTTACAAACAACAAATACTGGATTTGCAATGAGTATTATTTTTAAAATGGTGTAACGAACATGACTTGAGCATAAATTGATCGATTAGAGGAGATATTTCCTGAATAGATTGATATCCTACATTTTTCAGATTGATAACTATCAAAATTGCAGCACGATAAAAAAAAAACACGTCTTACGCATAATTTTTTTTTTTTTACAAAAATAATTTTTTTAAACATTTTACCCCGTTTCAAATTAAGGTATCCAACCAGATAAAAATAACAATTTGATTGAAAAATCGCATTACTATTAATCTATTTACTAATTATTTATCTATGCCAATTAGAAGCAAAATTTTATCACACTTTTCACTTATAAGTGATGTTTATTTATAAGCATTTAAAATTTTTAAATGCCTTTTCTGAAGAATAAGTTTTTTCTTAATTCTTCTGTATGAGTATTGTCATATGTCAAAAAATATCGAGATATCTTAATGAAATTTATAATTAGTGCTCGTTATATTATGCAGAATGTAATGAACTATGAATTTGAATGCTCTAGAAGTAAATATTGAAAATGAATGCTTTTAAATAAATGAAGGTTCTTAATGTAAATATTATTGAAAAAAATTCAAAATTTCTTATATTACACACAAAATTTTGAGATGTGTGAAAGAGACACCCTGTAAAAAGGGGTTGTGCAAACGAATGTGTGAGTGTCATCTTCATTTGAGCTAGAAGTCAGACCTTTCTACCCTTGGGTGCTCAAAGGCCTTTATCCCCTCTAAGACATGTAATGTTACAAAGAAAAATGAAAAACTGTTACAATTTTTAGAAGAAACCTAGTTTTGGCAAATAAATGCTAAAATTTACGTCAAAATATGCTTTTTCTTCAAAAGCTGCATATATATTAAAATGATTTCACTTTTATTAATCATTTTATCCTTATATTAATAAAAGAACATCAAACTATTTTTTTAAATCACCTCCAAACCTAGTCAGATACCTTAAAGACTAGTTTAGAACGTTTCAGTTATATAAAAAAAATTGTTGAAATAGCCACCTTTTTCAGCCACAATCTCTATTTAGTTTAATGGTTTCAGTTGCAACGGCGTTTTAATCATCTAAACCTGTTCACAGACCCTCGCCCAGCTTTCGCAAGTTCACGAAGGAATGCCAACAAGAAGAGAGAAAATTTTTCCACAATTCCATCATCTTATCTGCGAGCTTTCTTTTCCGCCTTTCCGGTGGCAACACCGGTCGGTTCTCGAGGCAATCGGGTCACGGGTATTCAAATCAAAAAATTTTCTACTCGGAAGCTTTTGTTCTCGCATCTTCCCCATTCGGACAATGGTTCCCATTTAGGAAAAATTGGCTGACGATTTGGGAATCCTTTGCGGAAGTTTTTTTTGAGAAGTTTTATTCTTTATTTTTTATTTTCACCTGGTAATTGTTTTTGAAAAGGAAAAATACGGTTTGAAGATGGGAAAATGATAGAAGAACTTTAAGTGATGAACATTTGAGTATAAGAAATTGCATTTTGCTTTAATTTTATTTAGTTTTACTCATTGCACACTTATCAAGATGGACCTTTGCTAACAAATTTTCACTCTATTTATAATTTTATACATCTGTGAAATTTTGTACTATTGCAGGTCTCTGATAACAACACAATACTTACATCTAAAAAGTTGTGATTAAAGTTTTTTTTTCTGGTTGTGAATCTTAAAAAAAGATTTCAAGATTCCATAGTATTTGAATAATAAATAATAAAATATATTAAAAAGTCAAGTATGATAAAAAAGAAAACCTTTTAAAAACTAAATTTATTAACGTGTGAAAAATAATGAATATATTTCCGTGAAAGTATGCAGATAAAAAAGGCAAAACAAAATCTAGAAGATCAGAAATTGAAATTTGCACAATGAAGAAGTCAAGCAATAATGATACAAAAATCTTAATGCAATAATGATATAATGATATAAAAACTAAAGTAAATTATTTGCTTAGAATATTTTTATTAACATTTTATTTTTTTTATAAATTTGTTTTTCGCCTGCTTTTTTACCAAACGATTACTTTCAATATTTTGGTTCACTATAAAAGTGCGTATTTTCTTTATATTTTTAAATTTTTTAAAATAATAATACACTATCTAAATTTTTCAGTGGCAACTTTCTTCTTGATCAAAATGATTATCTAAATATCTAATCTAATACAAATTTTATTCTCTGATTAATGCTGATTTTTTAAAAATAGATTTTACTGTATTTAAAGTCTTTTTACTTTCTCGTTTACAGTGTATAAAAAGAAAAAATACTGTGATCGTACAAAAATTCGATCTCCATATTTTATTGAATTTCTATTTTCAAAACTCTTTGAATCCAAAAAAATATTTTTTTAAAAATTATGTCTGTCTGACAGCCTGTAAGCAAACAATGATAGAAATGGCTCTTCTATCATTATCTCAGATGGTAGATATTTGAATGGTTTAAAATTACGAGGTGCATCTCCAGAGAGCTCTAGTATTGCTTTAAAACAGAATCTTAATATAACTAAAGTAAATACAAGCATTAATATTAAAATAAAAAAATTTCGAAATCGGCTCATTAATTGTCATAAGAAGATTCAATCAAGGTTTTCGCCATAGAGAAGGTATAGTAAACAAATATTTTTGACATTTCTTTCGAAAATGGAGGATGGTGGAGGGTAAGTAACGAATACTGACAAACTTATTTCTCATGAACTTTTGTATGAAATAACGATTTTTGATTGGTTCTGTGCTTATGAATGGTAAGGGGAGGTTTAAATAAAATTTTATCATGATTATCATTCTAATGTTTAGAAGAAAAAATAAAGTTCTTTAAAAATTATTCTTAAAAATAAATCCGCAAAAATGAAAATCCTGATAGTCTATTTTTAAATATAAATTTCACACATACTAAGTTTCAAACATTTCCATTAAATTTATCTTTTTCATACAATGTCTGGAAAAAAACCGTGCTTGATTTATCAAGTGTAGTGAGAACTTAACAGGAAGGTCACCGCGTCTGAAAGGAAACTTTTGCTGAAGAAAGCGAAAAAAATACCCATTAACGGAAAATGATGTGAGTTGTATCCAGGAAATTCTATGAGTTCTCGAAGCGTGTTCGATTAATTAAATGTTACATTAGTTATTTGAATTTCCACAAAATAATTTACAGTTCATTTAGAGTTTAGAGCAGCGCTTCTCTTCTTATTTAATCCGACTCAGGGTAATGAGATATATTTGTATTTGTACATAAATTTCATACATTTTTATGGTTTGCAATTAAACTTATTTATTTATTTTTATTTTTTAAGCAAATAAAATTTTATATAACAACTTCAATTTTTTGATACATTTATTTTTGCTTAATTTTAAAATTATTTTTGTCCATATTTATTTCACCGATTCATTATTGCAATCATTTTTCATAAATATACTAAATTTCAATTGAAAACTAAAAATCTTAGCACAAAATTAATGATAAACTATACTAACCACCTGTGGCATTCAATTTTTAACCTCACTAATAAATGGTATTAGTTTAGTTTGTCTGCTAACTTTGATGGTTTATAATTTATTACAACAAAAGAAAGCAATATTTTAAACTCATTTTTGTTACTGGCAAAGTTTGAAATCTGACATTCTATAGAATACCTAGGTATTTTATAGAATGGTCAGCAAATACAAGTCAATACGAACCTGGTCAGCAAATACAAGAGGATAAACCCCCTAAGTGTGAAATAAAATTAAGGGCAATTCAAAATAAAAATATTTCGTTTTTAAATGCAGCAAGTAGATTCATATTTTATTTTGTTTCCTTTAATAAGAAAGGTATAAATTTGGTTTTATACAACTTTTATTATGTATTTTGAATAAAAAATGTTTTAATGGAACCCTTTCATTATTTTTTAAATAAAATTTGTAGTTTTGAAGAATTAACGCCCTTTAAATAATCAACAACATCAAGGTTTCCTTTTAATATCCTTATTATGACCATTTTTTTCATACTTTGCCTAAATAACATCAATCATTCTACAAAAGCACAAGGTATTATAAACGATACCTAATGAAAATATATAATAATAATCCTATTTTATACTTTACCCTAAACATTCTATAAATTTTATACGCATTGTATAGAATACCGACGTGTCTGCCGGTAACATTTGCACATGAAACGTTGACCATTTTGACTGGTTAGCCATACTTATAAAGAGAAAAAATTTGTTCGATTCTTAAAAAGTTTGTTCAATTGTTAATAAAATTCTCTAGTAAATTTGTAAGGCCAGAGAAAGCCTTAAATGGTCCTGACGGACACAAAATATTAACTTTTGGCGTGATTTCAGCATTTTTATTAAATTTATCGTATCATTTTTGGCGAGTGTTTTCGGCGAATAATCTCTAGCATGCCGTTAATAGTATAGGAAAATCGAATTTGTGCTTTAGAAACATTTTTCTCAATCGATTGAAACAATGATTTTACACAAAATTGTGCTTGTAGTCACAAAATCCCATGCCATATTTGATATATTTAAGTTATTACGTTTTTGAATTATCATATTCACTTGTTTCTAAAAGTACATACCGACAGACAGTCAATCCGTTGCTGGATTTCGTTCAAAATTTGACAGGTGTCTACACTGTAGATTTTAAATGAATGAACTGAATCTTATCTAACTCTCTTTGTTTTGTAGTTAACGTGTTATCTAATATTCAAACAGACAGGTAGACTTCTTCTGAACAGATTTTACACAAAATATGAGAAAAATCTGCAAATTTGGTGCAAAGATCGCATACGAAATTTCAACCGTCCAACTCAAAGCGTTGTTGAGTTATCTTTGTCACAGACAGACAGACGGACGTTTTCTAAAAATTTGTTTTTCGAATTCAGGGAGGTCTAAAATGTGGAGATTCGTCAAAATGTCGAATTCTTTTTAAAAATTTCTATACTTACTCTATACTACATATACGAGAAAGTAAAAGCTTCAGCAGAAATGTAAAACAGACAATATTTACTGAAAAAGTGCCTATACCGCCAAATGACAGTTTTTGTCATGGAACAATGACAAACGTTGAAGGCGAGGATCTAATCTGTTTGGTTTAACATATTCCTTTGACATTATTTCTTGCGCCAGATCGAAGCACCACTCATCTGTTTCCTATTTAAGGTTCATTCACAGTATCTGCATATTCAGAGTGAAACCTGCACCGAATTATAGAAGCAATTGTAAAGCTATTCCACTCAAATTTATCTCTTGAACGCAGTTTCTTATGCGCGTGCCTGCCATGGTCCACTGGCGATTAGACGTTGAAAATGACGTTAATTCGCAGAATGGAGAGACGCAAGTGGAATGCGAAGGCATCCTCTTCTAATTTTCTTGTTGCCAATGTTTCTTTCATTGACTTTTGAAGGAAGGGATTATGTATGGGATGGAATGCCTCCCTTAGAAGACACGTATTATAAAGAGGCATTGAGGAAGATATTTGTTGTGTACTTTACAGATCCAAGTAGCGTGAAATTTAGTTGATTAATCTTTTGAATGCAGCTTTGTTTGAGTTAAAATGTCTTTCAGGTTACCTAACAAGCATGTTCAAGGTCCAAATGGCAGATTAGACGATTTGAAGTTTCTCTCTTAAATGTACTTAAAAACGATCATAAGAAACAGCTAGGCAATATAGCTTTAAATCACCGAATTTTGAAGCGTTTCTTTGCTTGAAAAGTAATTTTCACCTTCAGTTACTTTCTTATTTGTTGGTTGACTTTCATTATATTTGTTGACAGTTTTTATTAAAAATTATGGTTGTGGATTTTTAGGTATAGTTTAGTTTAGTTATATTATCGTCCCATTTTAAAGCAACACTAGGGTTATTTGGGAGTGAATCTCATAATTTTAATCCGAGGTCAGATGAGGAGGATGACACCTGAACTGGCACCTCTATATCAAAACTTGCGCACCACACCAGCCGGAGAAGTTTGGCCCCGACGGATTTAAAGTGCATCAGACTCGTTTACACGACTATTCTTGGTGGAATCGGGTCTCGAACCTGCAACTCTCCGGTTCCACAAGATTCTTAGGTAGATTGATTTTAGAAGGCTAATTTTGAAATGCATGATGCAATCGAAAATACTTATATCGAAATTTATTAAAAGTTTTTGCTATGGATGATATATTTATTGTTCGTTATCTTTGGTCTCGTTTAAATTTATGAATGATGTCTTATCAGTTTTATCAAGCAGTGTATTCATTTATTAACCTTTTCCAGCCCCCCCCCCCCAATTTAGTATAAACAAATATGCTAATTAGATATTATATCAGATATAAGTATTGTGGCATCTAAAGCATAAACTAGAAAATTCATTGTACTTCTCATATTGCTTTATTTGCGGTATATTCAAATTAATGATTATTCAATACTATCCATAAATTCACTCAAAGTTAATTTTTTAATATTAAATACATTTATAACTATTCCCTTTCCTGAAATGGTTTTTAATTCGCTTCGCTATTTAATTTGCATGACTGAAATGCTTTTAGATTCGGAATTTTTGTGCATTGTAAAATTATTTTCTTTGTCTAAAAAGTTGCAAGCAAAATGGAAAATAGATAAATTTAACCAATTTCAATATATTCGACAGAAGATTTGATAATATCCTTACACTTTTACTTATAGTGTTTTTTATGAATCTCTACAAAACTCGTAAGAAGTGATCGCATTTATCATTATCAAATAATTATTGTTAATTTATCTATATTCTCTTTAATCCAGAAAAGAATACATTCAATGTCACATTCCAGGGACTTTACATTTTAATGTATCTATTTACTTTTTTTTATAGTATGAGATAGTAAAATTTCCAAAACTTTGCTTTTATTATTTAAAATTTGTTCCACAAAAAGTTTTTATAAAAATATTTCCTCTAAAAACAAATTTATCAGAAATAAAAAAATTAATAATTTTTTATATTTAATATGGCTAGTTTTCTTATAATGCGACATTCATAAAATTCTTTTATGATAAAGGATTACAAAAACAGCGATTTAAAAAAAGGGATAGATCTGCTATTACGCAGCATTTTGATAAATACGGTTTCAATAAAAATTAAAAATTAACCTTACTGCAGCAGGAGCATGTGAATTTGTTGCATATTTGAATATCTTCGATTATAAAATTATACATTATTGAAACTTTTTTTCTAGTTATATTAAATTATTTAATATGCAAATAAATACAAAAATTATGAAGATAGACTTAATAAATATAAAAAAAATAAATAATTATAAAAGTGCAAATCTAAAATATTCCATTATTTAACTGTAGGAAGTTTAGTTTAGTTTAGTTTAGTTTTATTAACGTCCCATTTTAAGCAACACTAGGGCTATTTTGGGACGGACAACGTAATTTTGAACCGCGGCCAGATGACAAAGACGACAAGGACCCCCTTATAGGATAGTTCTTCAATGGAAACTAATCTGACCCATAGGCCGAGACCTTACCATCAGGCCACCGCCGCCCTTAACTGTAGGAAATCATTGTCTTAGTATTCTTTCGAAGACTGTGAAAGAACAGAACAATATTGTAGAGCACATCTTTTAAAAGAACTTTTTTTGAATTATTATGAAACATTTTTGAAGCAATATGTCGAAAAAAGCACTTCAATTCTCAATAATAGATGAAAACACATTTGATTCTATAGTACTTATTTAATGTTTAAAATGAGAAATAAAAAAAATTGTAATTGCATAAAAACTGCAACTGCATCAGTGCCATTACATGATGATTGCAATAATAATTTTGCAAGATTTGTAACAAAATGAGTTTGTTTATTTCTTTGTCTCAGTTTGTTACAAATCATTTATAATATCAAATATTATATTAATTTTATTATACAAGTCTTAATGGTATTCATACTTATATAAATGTTAATATTTAATATACCAATATCAATTCAATATGTAATTGAATAAAAAAATAATTAAAAGAGAATCGAATTTTTAAAACGAAATATTGTAACATGATAATGTTTTAGGTTACATTTTTATTTCATTTTTAAAATTCAGTCTAGTAAAACCTAATGGCGATAACGGGAATCACAAAAAATGTATGTAATGTTTGCATAATGAGCGTCAGTATAAATGCAGTTACTAAAGCACTGAAAAATGTTGTAGAAATATACATTCAAAAATAATTTAAATTAAAGTAAAAACATCATATAGAAATAAAACTTATATCACTAAAAGACATTTTTTTTTTAAATTTAAGTAAAGTAAAAAAGAATTTGATACAATAAAATACTTCAATATTATTTAGGAAAAAATTTTTCATTTAATAAATTTTATTGAAATTTTGTAAGATCCTGTCTTGCAAAATCTAGTCAATTATCTATACGTCTGATCGAATACAGTTACACCCAACGGAGTTCTTATGGAGCGTTTTAAACAATTTTTCATCATCTCATTTTAAACATATAGTATATCCCGTGTCATAATTTATGTATAAGATGGCAAGCTATTAACTTTTAAAACTTTTAAGATTGCGATCGATTTTCGTCATGTATTTTTTATAACAAAAAAAAATAATAACAAGGCGGACTATATTCTTCTTGCATATTTTCTTTTATGCAATCCAAACAATTAGATTTCGAATATCTTCTTTGTACAACTGTTAACTTTTACTTCCTGGACCACAGAGCAGAACAATTGCGACAAATATTCTTTAACGCATCCAACAGCAACCCATCTTGACCGGAAGCTCTCTAATTGCCAATTAAAAAGAGCAGCAAGTCTTCAATGGTCTCAGGTTGCGAATGCAAGCGATCTATCCACAATCTTTTGTCTCTCCTAAACAGAATTTTTCATTGACCCGTAATATCTACTGGACCTTAAAGATGTTCCTGTTAGTTAAGAAATCGCGCGCAGGAATCTTGTCTGGGGTGTTTTATGGATAGCAACGGCAGCTTGAAGGAAATAACGCCTTTCTGACGTTTTTATTTTAGAAAATCATTTCTAGCGGCTTCCGTAATTTATTAGGTCTTAAACCAAAAAAAGACCAAAGGCAGCAAAAATAAAATATTTACATTTTTTATCTTATGCTTTGGTTTTTTTTATCTTGTTGAAATATGCTTCCAAAAACGCTATTGAATTCTTTATTTGATAAGGTAAAATCAGAACTACGGATTGCAATATCGGTATACCGAATACTGGTATTTTGAACCATTGGTAAAATTTTGTAATACAAGTTTAAATACCGTTTTTTTGGTATTTACTAGAAATTTTTGAAATTGTCCCCACTATATGTTCAGGGATCGCCAATATAGCAAAATAGTATACGTTTTTGTTTTTATGTCTCCCTAACGGGCGAAATTAATTGGCTAATTAACGGCTTAATTAACTGCTTAAATCTAAATTAGCGAAACATGGCTTATCCCTGAAAGAAGATATTGTATCCTGATGGCGCAACAATTATGAAAAAAGTTGGAAAGTTGATTGGTGCAAATCAGCAATTGTTCTATGCTCATGGAATTCAATTAGGAATCATAGATGTATTATACCAAAAAAATAAAGAACAGAAGAATCCAAATGCTGTGGATATAGAAACTTCGGATTCCAACTTTGAAGAGAGCAAGAGTGAGAGTGATATTGACAATGAAGATAATGACAATGTAATTGTTGAAGAAGATATTGCTAATGAGGATGAAATATTAACCCATCAAGAATTGCTTCCTATTATTTATAAAGTTTGAAAAATTTTAAAGATATTAAAACGTTTCCCTATAAAAAATGACATATTACAAAAATATGTACTAACTGAAAATAAAACAGAATATATGCTAATATTATATTTTAAAACACGTTGGAACCGTTTACTCCTAATGATGGAACAATTTTTGAAACTGAAAAATCCCATCCAAAAAGCAATAATCGACTTAAACCTGTAAATTAATTTTTAAGATAGTGAATTCGGCTTAATGTCCAGAACTGTATCAGCTCTACTTCCAATAAAACTGACTATTGATTCATTATGTCGGAGAGATTCTAATTTATTAACAGCTAATGCAACAATAAATTCCATATTGCAGTCACTGAAAGAACAGCACACATCTCTATCTGAAGAATTATATATTACATTGAAAAATCGCACAGAAGAAAGGCATATCGAAATAGAAAATGTCTTATGGTATTTACTTAATTATAAGGATTTTAAAAATGAGAAGGAAAAAGAAGGAAAAAAAAATAGCAATTCAAATCTGATTAAGTTTATAGTAAATTTTCTTAAATTTTTTTATCCACAAACCTATCCACATTCAGATGAATTCGGTACAGTTATCGAAGATTATGATGACACTAATGTCGATAGTGAAAAGGAATTGTCTCTTGAACAAAAATTAGAATTAACGAGAAATAAAAAAATCTGAACAAACCAAAATACATTACAGAAATCAGCTATATCCAAACCCATCCGAAGAGAAATCGATTTATTTGAAGATGAGGGATTTAGAGGCAAATACTTGGAAAAAATGTATCGCTCATTGCTAAATGTACCACCAACTAGCATAGATACCGAAAGAGCATTTACGACAGCTGGTAATTTTTGCAAAAGATTATTTTTTAGGCTTAATGACAGTACAATTGATGCATTATGTTTTAAGATCACATTTCAAAAATTTGTACTAGTACCACAGACTGAATAGTGATATTTACACTTTTTTGTGATTTAAATGAAGAAGATGTTCCTTTACTTTTTTGTGATTCTTTATATACTGTTATAATTTATAAGTTACAAATTATTTTTTGTGATATTTACCCTCTCTAATAAAACTGGCAAATAAAACCAAGAGACACCTGCTTTTTCTTTCTTTTTCTAAATTTTCTAATACCGGTATTAAAACCAGTATCCCGGTATTAAGATCTAAAAGATACCGAATACCCGTATTGAAATTTTGGTCCGATATTGCAATCCCTAATCAGAACCTATATGGGTGTGCAATCAACTTCAGAAAATGCTCCTAACTACAGATTTCTTTGTTTGTAAGAGTTGGGAAGCAATGCGCACTTGACAGATTTTCTGTTTCATAAAATTCTCTTGTCTTTAATGTTTATAAGTTTGCACACTGCTTGTAAAATATCTTACAGTTCAAATCATTGAATTAAGAAATAAGAAATTTGACAAATAGCTATTTCTTAGGTCTTTTATTAGATATTCACAAAAAAGATTTTTGCATAAATTTAGTCAGATTTTTAACTAAAAATTAACCATTATTTTAACGCTTCTATTCCCAAATTCAGAACATATTTTTAAATAAAATTCCTCTTGAAGGATTTTAAAATTAAAAAAATAGACTCTTTAGTGACACCAATTTTATTTCAGCATCATCTTTCCTCTACTTCTAATTAATTTCTAAAATATTTTCAATTTCTTTTTACAGCAATAATTCTTATATTTTAGTAACATATTTTACAACTTTAGTTTATTAACAATTTTAGTTCTTACATTTTACAAGCATGTGCCAACTTACAAACATTATGGTTATCTTATATACGCGAGTATAGCGACGAAACCAAATATATTTTTGTGTATTTGTTATCTTTGCTGTAACTAAAAATAAAATATTAAAAAAATATTTAGATAGATTTATCATATTTGAAATATTGTGATACTACTATGTTTTTGTTTAGAGATCCGAATTTCGTTTAAATTTGTTTTACAATCCCACTCCCAAATATCAAACTTCTCACGTTATTTTTTGGGAATCATTTATGTTACAATAATAATAATAATAATAATAAAATTAACATTCAAGATCCAGCGAGCATGACATACTTAGTAAATAGGATTTCAGCTATTTTGTTTTTGCTTTGGAAATTTGTTTTTTCTCTTTCTCTCTCTCTGATATTTGATTTTTAAAATTTAAATTTTCTTTATTTAATTAATAATTGAAAAAAACTATTTAGAAGCCTGTGTGGGCAAGATCTTGATTTCAGAAAAAAAGTATAAATATCTTTAAACTAAGGAAATAAGGTTGTAATTGTTCTATTTTTGATTTCGATATTTAACATGGATTTTATTTGCTTGCAATTTTTTTAGTTTCTCAAAAAGAAAATGAAAAAAAAAATTGAAAGGATAACATTATAACGCCATATTTATTCTGAGTATTCAAGACAGTTATGCTTTAATTTTATAATAATTATAAATAAATTTATTTTTCAGGTAAAAATGAGGTAGCAGAAGCAATTTTTCGGGATGTCAAACAATGGATTCATCAGTAAAGACGTTGTCATTGCAAATATCATGAAATACATTTCCTTAGTTTTTGTTATAAGCTCCTTGTTAGCAAGTAAGAGCGTTATTTCTTATTAATACTTATATGATCTCATGTGTTAAGATTACAGATGTTTTAAATACAATTATATCAAATCTTTGCATTTAAACTTTCAAATATGTACTTATTAGTCAATAATTCGAGTACTCTTAATAGGAGAAATTGCCACACTCTATAAGAATATACCTTATCAAATTCGCCAGCAATATACATTTGTTTAATTCATAAATGCTAATTCTAATAAATTTTTAATAATAATTCAAACTCAGTATACATTCAATTTATTCATAAATTCTAATTCTGATTACCTAAATACTTCTAATAAATTTTAAATAATAATTCAAACGCAATAAACATTTGATTTATTCATAAATTCAAATTCTAATAAATTTTACTATTAAGAATGAATATGCAAATGAGTAAAACAGAAGAGAGAAGGGAAAAAAATCAGCCCTTATTTAATTAAAGATGGAAATGAAATTTATCTTTATTTAACATATTTAATAAATAATACATAAATGAGATATAAAGAGTTAATAAAAGCAATCAGAACATTTATAAGGGACAGCTTTTATAATTTTAAAATTATAAACAATTTTAATAAATAAATATAAATTTTCATAAACAAATGGTATTCAACCCTTTGCAATAACTGTGCTATACAATTTTTACTGAATACATTGCATAGCAGAGTTTCTATATAAATTAAGTCTCTTAAAATTATTCATTTATAATAACTAAAAAGTAAAAGGTAAAAGCATTAATACAATCAGCCAAATAAAAAAAACCGGAAATAAAAACAATTATTTTATAATATTTATTTTTAAGTTAGGATTAGTCAAAATAAAATTGAATTATAGACTATATCTTAATTTATGATCGTAGGTGATAAATAGGATAAAAATATGTTTAATTTAATAAAGCAGAGTTCCACTCGATTATAAAGTTACGCGGAATGATGAGGATTGCTGGAAGAAGTTTTTCTTCCATTTATTTAATTCTTTTACACTAAAGTGGTAATTCATCCCTGATTCTTTCTCCGAGATATTGACCATAACAATATAAAAAAATGAATATTAATCACCACATATCAGAAGCTTGAGCTCCGTCCCCTTTCATAAAAGAGATCTCTGATGGCTGAAAGTATGGCGAGTGACCTGATTCCTATGTAATCAGAAGGCATGACTGGATGATAACTAAAATATTTACTAACAAAAATAAATCATTATTTAAATTAAAATATTTTAACACCTAATTCATGCTGCCTTCTCAATATGGAGGTTATATGCATTGTGTACACATCGACTACCGAATATTGCAGACCATTGCTACTAGAAGAAAGCTACCTGAAAAGGGGCCAAGGTCCAGAAAGTGGGAGAGTTGCCAGCGAGAAATAGAGAGTTTCTTTTCACTATAAATACTCATAGTTAGAGATTGACGGAGTTGCCAACAGCAGGTTCCAAATCATACCGGCAGAATGGTATATACCTTTCAGATTCGAATCGCCTGTTCTAGAACAACTACACTCTTTATAACGCTCCGTCGAGTGAACTTACCACAATGTGACCCTTTATCGGGAATACTTGAAACCAACATCCTTCTATGACGACAACTAATAGGAAAACCAAAGATTTAACATTATGATTTTCCCATTCATTGTTCTTGCCTCTGACCATTTTCTGAAATAGGTACGATATTTCTCAATTAGAATCATACATACAAAAAAAGAGAAACTAACCTAATTTAATCAATGCTTCTGAGTTATTTGAAAATTTAGATTTGAAGAATTACTTAATGTAATCAATGCAGTTGCTTAGTCAATCAATTACGCAAAAAATTTTGGATAGCAATTCTTTAAATCTAAATTTTCAAATAACACAGAAGCATTGATTAAATTACACAATTCTTAAGAATTGTGTAATTTAATCAATGCTTCTGTGTTATTTGAAAATTTAGATTTAAAGAATTGCTATCCAAAATTTTTAATTGATTTTAGGCAAGAAAAATGTACCATGTGTATTAAAAACTAAATATAAACAATTATTTAAACGTAATTGAGAATATTGTGGATCGAAAATCTGATGAGAACACTTTAATCTGAGTGGAATTCGTGTTTTTTCTGGAAACGAAAGATCAAGGATCTAAAACGAAATATCATTATATCAAGATATATAATAAGTTTATATATTAAATCAAATTGGTCGAAATCTCTTAGCCAATAAGCCATTCAAATAAATCGTCTATATCATAGAGAAAGATAACTTTGTCAATATTAAATAATATTGGTTTGAGGATTTCAATAATATTTTATTTTTGATATACGGTCTTCTTTACTGTGAGTGACGATGTAATCTCCTATATTGCATTTTTATTTCATATACGGTACCGGTATGGCTTGCGGGGTAATGAGTGGCTAAGTATCAAAGAATGTTTACGACATATTGTAGTATTTAGTTTGCTGAATAATTTATTTAATTTTCTATATATTTGAATATAGTTCTGATCAAAATTATGTCTCATTCAAACTATTACCATGAATTAAATTATTTTCAAAAAATTGTTTTACATTCTTCATCCCTAGACTAGGAATTCGTACAGTATTCCTGCTATTATTTCCAATACTGAAATTCGAAAATTATTTTAGGTTAAACAAATTATAAGATAGGAAAACCAGAAAGAATATTCTTCACTCGACTTTATCGTATTCCTAGACAATTAGTACTTTCCTCTCTGCTCATCTATTCTCCTCTGTTTCTTCTAAATATAGATTTGAAAAAGTAAGGAAGGAAGAACATGAAAAACATTTCCCAATATCAACGCACAATAACGCAGTATAGCGCGTTTTGTCCTCCAATTTCAGTATATATAATAGTCCACTGCCATCTGTAACACTGGACTGAGGTAAATTTATTATCGCCATTTTGGTCTGCATCA
Organism: Argiope aurantia; assembly: GCA_026543865.1. NCBI lineage: Eukaryota > Metazoa > Arthropoda > Arachnida > Araneae > Araneidae > Argiope > Argiope aurantia. Next base: position 399,772 of record JAPMOR010007352.1, read on the forward strand.
CCTTCTGTTTTTTCAGCTAAGAACCGAGATAGATGTTTTTTTTTAATGTTTAAGTTGATTTATCTATATGCGAATGAACCTAAGCATGAATAAACAGCAAAAGTCAATGAGTTGAGTTCTGCAGTTTTTATTATTTTATGTTTATGCTGATTTATTATATTTTCTCTAAACGGACTAAATTTAGGGTTACTGTTAATATTTTCTTTCGGTATTTTTTTTTTAAATTTTGAATTGCATTTTCTTTTTAATAAAGGATTACTATTTATTTTAAATCGATTTAATGGTTAGTTTGGATTTGAAAGTTCGTGAACATTTTAGAGAAGATCCTGTTATAAGGAAGAAACATTTTTAGTGCTATTAAATATTTTTATCTAAAGTACACTGCAAATAATATATATATATATATATATTAAAACTTAGGCATTCTGCATTCTCTATTAAAATTCCGTTAGTTAAATTGTGACAATCATATCCGAGATATTATTAAGAGGATAACAGCCCGTCTAACAAGGCATATCTTCTAGTAATGAAATAATTAAGCATACATTTGGATTATCTACCTATTCCTCATTTGGAATGGGAGTTTGACATGATTTAAAATCTTAGCCACATTCTAAATTTCAATTATCCTTGTCTTGTGTTTTTGAGTTATAGAGATCATATATGCTTTAAAAATGCAGATCAATAAACGATCACACCGTAGACAAATTTAGATCAAAATTTAACAGACGTTTAAAATTCTAATTATAAACTTATATACAAGATTTCATCTGTAGAGATCTTTGCGTTTATAACTTGATGTTTTCATGCGTATACGAATAGACAGTAACCACAAACTGGCTACTCCGACCCGCTGGAAGGCACACGGAAAAACTTGAATGACTGGACCGATGCAACAGCAACATTGGCGGGAACTGTGGGTGAGTTTTAAGGGCTATAATCGGCCATAGTACAACCCTTCCCCAGGGATGTAAGTTCCATCACCGATGGAAAGAACCAGACCTCCACCTCTTCGTGCACTCACAAGGGTGGTAAGAACGAGGTGCTCGCTTCCCGTGGGACATGAATAGATAGTGATACCATGGAAGAATTCCATCCAAATTTTAATAGAAATATGTAATTTAGCTGTTAAGACTATATACAAAATTTCGTTTGCCAAACTCAATCTGTTTCTGCCTTACCTGCTTTAAAGACCGAAAGACAGACATAACTCCCCAAAAGTGTGTTTTCAAACTCGGAGAAATCTGTGACTTCTAGTTTCTTCAAAAACTTGCTGTAAGTTTCTTTTGTCGAATTGCAATGCTTTGTATATTTCAAAAAAGTAAAATTGAAGTTGAGGATGTTTTCAAACAAATATTTCAAAAGAATTAGAGTAAATAAACTCGGGCGTCTAATTTTCTAGATATGCGTATTTCTGATAAAATACATAACTTATTGAATTTCTTCATTTCTAAATACATTTTTTTCCCTATTTTTTCCCCCACTTTTGGTTTATGGGACTATTAGAATTATATAGCTTCTATAAGAACTGCCATCACTTTATTGTCAGCCTTGTGCTAAATATGCAACCCACTTTCACCACAACAATCGTGCGGCAGTATAAATACATCGTTCAGATGTGCAAAAATTCGATCTCACGAAAATGTCGTAGTTTTATGTGGAATTCCCGACAGTTGTATAGATCCGTAAATTTTATACTCCTATTGTGTTTTGACATAAGAGAAGTACAGCAGCGAAAGTGTTATCTGTTTATCTCTTGACTAAACTATATATTTTATCACACTCAGTTTGAGGAAGTGCACTGACCGCTTAAGTGCAATTTTACGATATAAAAAAATTCGACAATTTTATCTGATTATTTTGTAAAAATGGGTGAAAATTTGACCATTTCAAACATTTCAGAGTAAACAATGATTTTACTTTCGCAGAGTTCAAAAGCCCATTTGATAGGAAAATTTTGTTCACTTTAATATATTTTCTCATGTAAATATTTTTGATTTGTTGCATTCACACAAAATTTAATCAAGAAGTTCTGCTTTTTTTTAAAAGATGGAAAGCTATTTATTTAAATGAATTAATATTTCTTTTTCAGCAAAATGTTCCGGACAGATCAATCGTCCGCCAGAATTTGTCAAGGGTGGGGATATGGACAAATTCTCATTAAGCGAAGATACGCCAGTTGGTGAGTATTCATAAATTATTTGGCAACAAAAATTTAGCACTTACTGAAAAAACGTTTCCTAATTATATGGGAAAAAATTAATGTTTAGAAACGTTAACTAAAATGATGCTGAGAGAAAAGTAGATGGTTATCAGTATGATGATTGAGTATTGTTTATTTTAGCATTTAGAAATTTATTTAAAAATAAACAAGCGAATAATAGAATTCTTAAATGCAATAAAGCTTAATAAAAGGCGGAGATTGCGTCATTAATGTGTTGCGTTTACAGGAATATCGCCTTTAGCAGAGTTAACTTTTTATGAAAAAAATGTTCTTAGTAAGGTTTTAAAATATGGACATTTGTATAAATAACAAACTAAAACTGCCATTTTTTTAATGTTATAGTCAGAATTACTTGTATTTAATTGCATATTTATCAATATATGCTAAGTTTTAATCAATACTTTTTTTAAAAAAATTCATTATTTCAAAGAAATAATTATTGACTAATGTTTTATAGAAATGAGGATAGTGTTTGTAATTGTTTCTCATTAAGTATCATCTTTTATATAAATTCGAGAGGCTAAATCAAACCGCTTCTGTGTCAATTTTATCAATTTCTTGTTAGTTAAAGGCCCTTTGTCTTTTTTTCCTCCTATCATTATCAGTTGATGTTATAAAATCAACCAATTCTTCATTAATTTTTTTCTGGAAGTCTTTTTAATTTTTACGACTTTTTCTTTTTTAACATACCTGAAAATCTTTCAACGCCAATTGCTTATATAATTTGTACATTTTTTTCATTTTCGTTTTCATTCGATTGAAATCCTTTAAATTCATTGAAAAACTCTGCAATGTATAGAGGGTATAAATGAAATTTAGCACTTGCCAAATTAAATGGGAACAATTAAAATAACTGCTTAGATCGGCAAAGTTTTACTGTTCTTTTAAATGGTGGTGAAAATAAATAAAAAAATGAATTATGAAAAATTTTCATCAAGAACGCTGGAGACTGTCTTAAGTTTATATACATTAAAATATGTAAACAGCTTATATATACAAAAAATATATTTAGAAATTTAAGAAACAACAAAAAATGAGTTATAAATTGCCTTTTAAACTTATTCATGACATAATACACTTTTTTATTCTCATTTCTTTTAATTATTGATTTTTAAAGGTATAATAATAAAAATTAAATTAAAAGATAAATATATTAAAATACTAAAGTTTTTTTCGCTAAAAAGCTAAAAATAAGAGAATAAACCATTGTTATATTCAACATTTTGCGTAAATCTTTTCTTTTAAAGATAAGCAGGCCTGGCATTTTCTGAGGGATAACGCCAAAAAATGTAGATGCCCATTCATTTTTATCGATGAATTCTGGCTCGGTTGTTTGTTAAAAATTTTCCAAAAAAGTAGAAAAACTCACATATTTTGCAAACTATCAATTAAGAAGATGTTATTCTGTGTAGAAGAAGTAGACTCATAAGCGTTGATTTTTATTTTTTTCATTTTAAGGGAAAGGATTTAAAAAAGAAAAAAATTCAAAAGAAAAATGGACAAAAATGTGATAAGCTTAAAATTACAATACGATACATATAAACACAATACAATAAAATACAAATATGATAAATACAATACAATACAATAAAATACAAATATGATAAATAAAATACAATACAATAAAATACAAATATGATACATATAAACACATATTTACTGAAAGTTGAGTCACAGACAACGTCAGCACAATCTATTCAAAACATTATCTATTAATTATATTTTGAAAAACATTATCTATTAATTATATTTTGAAAAACATTATCTATTAATTATATTTTGAATAAATGTCCCAGTTTTAATGTCTTTGAAATAATTACTTAATTGTGATATTTTGGTTATAACATTTAAATCATTTAAGATAATTAGGATGATTTTGATAATCGGATTCCCTATTATTTTGCCAGCCACTGTACTGCTGCTTATATTTGAAGATCGTACATTGGGCCATTAATACAGGAATTGAAAAAATTAACTAATTTTAAAAGGTTTGAAATAGTTAATAATAACATAATTATAAAAAGATCAAATCATTGGTGCAGTTAGATCAAGACTTGTGCAAGTCCATCAAAAATTAATCAATCCTGTAAGGTTCAAAAGTTTTACATGTAACACCAACCACCTGTAGAGCATTCTCTTCAATTTATATATGCAAGTATAATATTTTATAATGTGCTTTCAATTTGTCTCATCTTTTCTTTGTCCAGGCTCTTCTGTATATACTCTGCGGGCCAGGGATCCAGAAAACACTCGCGTCCACTACTACATCAGCGGTGATTCCTTATCAGTGGAGCGAGATACGGGGGTGGTCAAGCTGATCCGCCCCCTCGACAGAGAAGTCGAGAGTTCAGTCGAGGTCATCATCAGCATTACAGATGAGAGCGTTGCTGGCCTCCAACCCAACACGGTAAGTCACCATTCATCGGTTAGACCATTCAAATGGAAATTTAGGAGTTTTTCATCTCGGGAGCACCTCAAATTAAGGAAAAAAATAAAATCCAAATGAATTGCTTTACTAAGCCGCTGAAAGTCAATGACTATTATAAAAAATTACATGTGGAGTTTTTTATGCTTTCAGTTTTAACTCAAGTAAATAATTAGAAATCAATATACATAATTGAAACAATATTTTCTATGTTGAGTAATTATATTAAAGTATATTTTTTTTTGTGATTTTATTGACTGTTATTTTTATTCAGTATCCTTAAATTCTGGATAACTATCTATATAAAATTGCTTGAATTTTATTTGCGAGTTAATTCTTTGGGAAGTTGCATTTATTAATATATATTTTCATAATTTATATATTAAAAGTATTTTGTATTTTTAAATGTAATTTTCTGAAATTCGAAATTTCAGAAAAACGTTTTACAAAAACTACATAATATAAAAATTTGATGCACATTTTTTTTGCTCAAATTTGGAATAAAAATTCTGCATTTCCTGAAATAAAGAATAAGCAATCTGTTCATTTATTAAAAAGTAAATTTATTTTATTGCTTCACAAGGTGAAAAAAAAATTAAAAATTTCACAGTACTTAACAGTCGAAACCCGGCATTTAAAGATTAGATAGAAATATAGCTTATTTCTTAATTCAAGAAATAAGAAATATATTTCACTTTCATTGAAAATTTTTGAACAAGTCACTTAATAATTTTCTTTCACTTTATATTTCTTTTTAGATAAATCGAAAATTTTTTTTCCAATTTTAAAAATATTTTTGGATTTCCACTGATGTATTTTTGTTTTATAAATGTTTTTTTTAATTTTTTTAAAACAAAAATTCAAAAATATATTTATCCAAACGTATTTTATAACATTTTTTTAAAATTTCAATCCAAATGAAGTCACATACCTTAGCTTGTACAAACTTACGAAACTTACTTCGCAAAACGCATCACAGGTAATCTATTCTTCGAAAATTTCAGTTGAATAATAAAAGAAAATAAAGAAAGAAGAAACCGAAGCGTGCATAGTTGCTCTTGCACAAAAGTATTAAAAGCCTCATATCATATTCAGATTTTAATATTACAGCACTAAGTGAATGGAAATTATGTTGAAACATTTTTGACTGATTCTTATGATGATTACTTTTCTTTCATTGAGAATATAATAACATACTGTAAGCTGATACTAGATTATCTTTTTGAGTAGAATTTTTCTCTAAAGAACTCAAATAAGTAGGCTGAATTTTCTGATTTGAAGATTTCAAGTTTATTACGAGACAATAAGAATTGACTATCTCGTCATTTTCTGTAAGCTGAGCTGAACATTTTATTGAAATAAAGAACTTATTTTCCTTCAAAATAAAAATTGATCAAAATTTTTTTATTCGCTTAGTCAGGCTGTAGTACTTGTTAAACGATCAATGAATGTTCAAAAATATAAGATTATACAATTAAGTTTAGAGAAAAACTGAGGATCCGTATAGTCTGGGTCTTAAAGATTTACTTTTCATGATTCTTTGGCTATTCAAAATTATGAGATCCAACCTAAAACAACCTTCATTAGTTTCTAAAATAAGTTAAATTAAAAACAAAACGATTTTGTCATCCAGCAGGAGGTTTGAAATTTTATATGTTTAATCCATGCTATAAGACCCCTGATAATATTTCGCGTGTAAAAAAGTTAAAAGAGGGAAAAATACCTCTAAATAGGTATTAAATCTAACATAAATATTATTAAATATAAATAAAATACCTTTTTTAATTAATTGCTTCTGAAAAAAATTGACAAGAACTTTTTGTATAAAATAATTTGTATAATATTTCATATTTCAAATGCACTTAATCAGGATTGCAGGGATCCTTAAATAATACAAATTTTGCCCCTCTATTTTGATTACCAAACTTTCGGGAATAAATACGTTTATTGATTTTACTTTTATATTACGATTATGATTTTAAGATTATGACAAACCCAAGTAATAAAACCAGCAGGAATTATCTCTCCAAATTTAATAAATTTGTCATGCCAGAGAAGGCTTTGCATGGCATTGGCGTACAATAGTTACGAAATATTATCTTTTGGCGTGAATTTAGCATTTTTACTGAATCGATCGAATTATCCTTGGCGAGTGTTTTCGACGATTAATCTCTGGCATGCCGTCAATAGTATCCGAAAATCGAATTTGTGTTCTAGAAACGTTTTTTTAACTGATTACACTGAAGACTTGATGCAAAACTGCACTTGTAGTCACAGAAAATCCCATGCCAAACTTCATATATTTCAGTCATTGAGTTTTTGAAATATCGCGTTTATTTGTTTCTTAAAGTGCAGACTGGTATACAATTTACCCGTTGTTGGGTTTGGCTCAAAATTTGACAGGCATCTACACTATAGATGTTAAATTTGTGTACCGAGTCTTATTGATCTAACTCTCTTCATTTTGTAACTCGAACAGTCGGACAGACGAACTTCTTTTGAACAGATTTCACTCAAAATTTGATAGAAGCTTACAAATTTGGTATAAAGGACATGTAAAATATTTTAACCATCTAATTCAAAGCGTTTTTGAGTTATCTTTAGCAAAGACAGATAAACAGAAGCTCGGACATTTTCCAAAGCTGTATTTTTCGAACTGAAGAAGGTCTAAAACATAGGGATTCGTTAATATCTCAAGTTCCTATATTTTTTCTATGCTTCGTATTCGAGAAAGTAAAACTTTAGCCAAATTCAAGTGTTCCATAAAAAAAATTGATTTAAAAAGAATTTTAAGCAAAAAGATTGAAAATAATATCAAAATCATTTTAATACAACTTAAATACTTTAGAAAAAGAACAAAATCATGTCCTCTGATCAAATTATATATATATATAT
>JAPMOR010007352.1:407415-459523 GCA_026543865.1 Argiope aurantia
TATATATGTGTGTGTGTGTGTGTGTGTGTGTGTGTATATAATATGTACATTTTGACCTAAGAATATTCTTAAGACTTGTGTTCCAAAATTTAATTTTTTTGTATAAATTCCAGTACATATTGCTTGCGTTTAAATTCAAGCACAAAATTATACTGAAACACACACATAAAATTATACATAGCTCATGCATACCCGTTAAAAATTCCTTGAGGCTTTGACGCCTCCAAAGTTCCGTGGTACTTCGTAAGTTCTTTTTTTTCCTGATAATCTGAGTCTGATAAAAATAATCTCAGGATCTAATAATTTTAAATTCTGCTTTAAACCATGATTTCCCAGGATTTTCGATTTTCGACGTTTATTTTCCTTTCTTTCCTTTCACCTCCGAACAATTAAAAATATATATAAAATATATGTATCAGTTTAATTGCCCACAAACGTCCCACCAATTTATTCGTACGCCCACACTGTGCTCCAGAAAGTAAATTCCCTTTCCGTATGACCTCAAAGTGTCAAATCGAGGGCGTAGTTGCCTTCCGTTTCGAAATGGTTCTACCCGTCTCAAAGGTTATTGCATTTTCTAGTCTACCGTCGGTTCATTAGCCAACCAAGCCGTTATTTTGATAGCGATGATAACAGAAATACGTAATTTCTTTTTAAATATTTGTTACTCATTTTGAGTGGGATAACTAGCTTTTGTGTAGGCTATCAAATGTTTTTTTATTTATGACAAAATTAATAATAATAATAATACTAAAAGTATATCTAATAGTATATGCTTTAATATAGGTCTAATAGCTATTTTTTAAACAGTTAAAGATAACTATATATTTCAAATTGCAAAAATGTTTTAAAGGATGTAAGGGTTTATATTTTATATTATTTGATTAAAAATTAAATGAATGATTAAATATGGATCTTCCTCTGCTGAATCCGTAAAATCAACGGGTTCGCCTGTAGTGGGTGTATGACGTAACACAATAACAAACAACGCCTTTTATTAACACGAAGACACAGACGATAAATACACATCAGAGACTTACACAAGCAATATACAGCAGCACTTACAACAAATAGCAGCCCCAAAGTAGTAATCAGTAGTAAACAACCACAACAAAACACAAAGCGACCAGACAAAACTCAGCAGGAGGAGAGAATCTATATAGCTATTCTGTACGATCTCTTCAAACGCTGTATCCAATTGCCGACTTACTACTATTTGATCACAGAAGACTCGATGCTGCTTCAGTACTTGTATCCAAAACTCGGGGCAAGTAAAGAATTCTCAGTCCACCAATTGCTTCAGCTCCACTCAGTGCTTGCGCTTTACTGAACATATCCAACTAATAATTCGTTGTTGACTCGCTATACGACTCTCACTAGACGACTCTATGCAACTGACTTTTAGCCAGTCTTTTATAGCTTCCGGAGTACGGTAAAGAGGGCTCCTATTGGTCTTATCACCAAAATTCTTGAAGATTCTAGTATCATTCATTTTGTCGCCAAGCCTGGTTCTTTCCCAAGATGGAACTAACTGTGCTGGAAAGCAGCATTCCAGATTCGTAACAATATAATGCAGAAAAAGTAATGAAATTTCGCTTTTTATACAATATTTCAATCCTTCTAGATATTTAACGAACTATTCTCTACCCACTGAGATTTTAAACAAAAAAAGTTCAATTTTTCTGAGATTTAACCAAATCTAGTTATGAAGCTGTAAATTTCGTTAATTTAAGACTATTCACTGTCTATATTGTATAAATATCATATGTTAAATGGCAGATTTCGTTCGAGATGGTTTACTGAAATTCTTAAAAGTCTTCAAAAATAATGACTTTTAAAGTTTCACGTCTCAGTAAATTTTAATTGCAGGATAGCAAGGAATTTTTTTTGCTTAATATTTTAAGATATCTAGAATATTTTATTAAATATGACTACTAGAGCCTGGAATTGTTTAAAAAATTATATTTCGTAAATTTTAACTCTTAATTGCTGCTCAAGCAACATTGAATAAATATATTTATCATCTGCTTATTTCTAATTATTTGTAAATTAGCTATTAAACTCCATATAAAGAATATTCTGTGTAGTTTGCGTAAGTTATGATAAAAAAAACAGTCTAAAATTTCCAAACTAAATTCAGTTATTTGTGCATTCTAATTTTGAAACAGAAATAAGTATATACAAGTGGATATTGTTTTAAATAATGAAAAGTGTATACATTAAATGTAATATGGAATCAATGAAAATCAAGCAGACTTTCCTAGACCTGTGAAGCTATTAGATCTTTAGAGTATTTCTTGTCTGAAATGTTAGAACTTTATAAAATACAGATTTTAACAGATTAAGTATACATTTAAATTTTTGACTTCATTTATAATAATAACGTCCAGTACAATCGATGCTAATGATAAATTTCTGATTTAAAAGTACCTAAAATGCCTGCAGAAAGTAAATTTTTCTTTCATATTTTTCTTGCGTTTTCTTGTATTCGAGAACATTTATTATGAAAAATCATAATTCATTTTCTTTTTGTTTCAGATATCAATACGAAGAGAAATTCTCATCTTAGATCAAAATGATAATCCTCCAAAATTCCAAAATGCACCTTATATCATCACACTAGATGAAGTAAGTCTTATTTTTGTTATTGGTCAATTAATTTTACTAGCACAACAATAACCAAAATGTACACCCAAGCGTATCAAGTATTCCAACATTAAGATGAGAAACATGTCAAACATAATAATGCAAGCAAACAAGAAATCTGACACATTAAGTTCATCATAAAATAAAGCTGATGTAGGGCCAAAGGGAAGTTATAATTTATTTGCGTTGAGAAAATAAAAGAATATATGGATAAATTGGATTATTTTGAAGATTACGGAATAACAATAATTATTTGATGTTTCCAATAATTCTGGTTAAGATAGTCAAAAAATTCGTTTAATAAAGAAAAAAAAATTTTCAAATTTTAAGCACCAATAAATAATTGTTTTGAATTTTTAATTTTTCATAAATAATACTTAACTAAGAAATAATAAATGTATAATTTTAATAAATTAAGTATGATAGTTAATTTTTTAAATAATTTTAATATTAATGGTATATAATATAACCACTATAAAAATATAACTTATATATATTGTATAATTATTATCCTGCGTATCATATATATATATATTGTACTTTGAATACAACAACTGTACAATAAAGCTTTAAAATAAACTATAACATCTAAAAAACATAAAGTTAATAAAAAATAAGATTTTTTTTCTACTTTCGCCATCAAACAACATCAAAATTCTAAATTAATTTAAGGATCTAAAAGTGTTTTTGCTAATGATTACTGTGGCCACAGTATAAGAAAAATTTTAAATAAAATTAAAACAAACATCAAATTATTGTGAATTATTCCAAAAAATGGGAACATTCTGATGTGAATTTCACCTTATGTTAAAAGTACATTGAAGGGACTAGAGATAAAAATTGGAACTACCAACAAATTCACTCTAAAAGCATTAGAATTAACAAAATTCTATTATATACTCTTTTTACTATTCGCATGTAACTTATTTGATATTCTTTTCAAATTTTCCTAGACTGCAACTCCTGGAACCATCATTTACAAAGATATCATAGTAACAGATGCAGATATAGGAGCCAATGCTGAAATGAAACTCTCTTGTTTAAGTGAACTAGTAAGTAATTATTGATTGAAATATAACTAAAAATAAATTTTTCTTTTTATACCTAGTTGGGTTTAAAAAATTTTTCTTTTTTCTTTTTTAGACTCCTTTAGCGTGCCAAAAATTTGAAATTCGAAGCGTTGCCATTAGTGCTGAAAGAATTCGAGGAGAAATTGTTCTAACAGAAACAATTGATTATGAAGAACAGACATCGTACACGATGTCAATACAAGCTGAAGTAAGGAAACTCTATAATCGTTTGCTAATTATACGTTAAGAAATTTCATTGATTAAAATTTGCTGAAATATTGTGGATATATTTTTGTTGATTTAACTGCCACTGTTGAACTTTTTGTAATTTTATTTCATTGAATGTCGTTATTTCGCATATGGCTTTTTTTTGTTTCCGTACAGGAAGAAATCCTTGCATAATATTAAAAAAAATGTTCATGTTCTAAATACATTTAGTAGTAATAATTAATATTTTATACTATTTCTAAATTAGCTATATTATTAGTAATACTAATTAAATAGTATTAATAATAACACATATTTCATTAAATTATTATCTTATAGTTATAATAATTTAATGACGATTCATGTAGAATTTTCAAGGTACATGCGCATTTTTTAATACGGATCAATATTTTTAAATACTACATTCCGTTTTAAATTTTTTTTAAAAAAGTTGTAAGTCTATTTAGTTTTAAGTATAAAATTCTATATTAAGAGGCAGAGAATTTTTTGCCTCTTGTACGTCATTTATATTATATGCCAATTGCAATAAACTTATGAATTTTTATTTAATCCTTTAATTCTAAGTATAATAAGCAAATTTTTTTAGAAAAATAATATTCTATCAAAAGTGTAAAACGTAAGTGAAATTTTTATTGCAATTACAAACAATTTTTTCTTTTACTAATTTGATATGTTCAATTAAAATACATTAATAATAATTTGATACTTAGAAAAATTTCATTTATGTTAAGGAATTTATATTTCTGCTAAAACTTTTATATTTTTTGTATTTTTAAGAATTTTTATTTATAAGAAATGTGTGTAAAATTATTCAAAAATGCCAAAAAAAGAAAAATTAATGACATAAATCTTTTCTCCAAAATCTGTTCAAAGGATTTCTTCTATTTTGGGGAATGTCTTGTTTTAATAGTCATTGTGATCTTTATGAATTATTTCTAATTCATGCATTGAATTATTATAAAAATAAGTTATTTATAAATTTTTTTTTAATTCTGAAGTTTAAAAAAATGCTATAACATAATGCACTTATTGCAGCTAAGTGATTAGCAGAAAGATATAGTAAAGGAAAATGGTTACGTATAGTATAGTTTGATACCGGAGCTTTATATAATTTTCTAAATTTGTATATATCTTCTTTTTCAGGATTTATCGGAATTCAGAAAAATGAAATCGACTACTAGTATTTTAATAAATATCAATGACGTCCAAGATCAGCCGCCGCTGTTTCAAAACGCCCCATTTACGGCAACAGTTTTGGAGAATAGCGTTAAGGTGAGAATTCAATATGCATTCAACATAAATTTCTGACAGGGATATATAAGCGATCGAATCTGAAATAATTTTGTATTAATCTCTATCTGTCATAAATTAATTTTTTTCTAGAAAATCGTAGATCGTATTTTAATTTCTGTTTGCTTGGTTTGCATGCAGATAAATCTAAATGATTTAACACCGAAGAGAATTGCATTACATATTCAACCCTATGATAAAATAACTTCATAAATTTCTATGAAATCTCAATTTATTGTACAATCACTTGTATTGTGTCTCCAAATTTGTCAAAATTGAAAAGAGATTCCTGCGTTGTTAGTATCAAAGATAATACTTAAATTACCTTTCATTAATTTTCACTTTAAATTTATTTTAATAATTCAACTTTATTTATAGTGAGTTATTAAATCCTTTTTTGGCTTAAGAATGGAATTAACGAATACCTTTTCAATTTTGACAAATTTGGAGACATAATATAAGTGATTGTACAATAAATTATTATTACTGCTTTGAACTCCTGCTTTGAACTCCTAAAACGTTTGTTATAATAGAGCACTTATGGGGTTTGGAATAAAACTGAAATTTAGAATAAGTATATATTTTATGAAAAAAAATTTCCAAATAAGAGAAAGAAACATTTTCCAATTACAGCATCTTTGATGACTATCAAGATGTGAAATTGTAATTTAATTCGAGTTCTGGTATAGATCTACTTGAATTGAGTATATACAAAGTCATTCAAAATGTCAATCAAAAATTTTATCCAGATTCTTATATCGATAACTAAGAGTTATTTCCGTGAGTTTACTGGGTAAATGTAAAGTCATTCAAAACGTAAAACTGAAGTTTTATCCAGATTCTTGAGTTGATAACGAAACGTTATTTTCGTGAGTTTATTGAGTAAATACTAAGTCATTCAAAATGCCAAATTGATATTTTATCTAGATTCTTATGCTGATTATAAGCGTTATTTTAAGTTTATTCAGAAAAAATTTCATTTTCATATAATATTCAGATTAATTTTTGTCTTTTATCATAATAATATTGATATTAATGTTTTATATAATTGTTATTTAGTACGTAATCTTTTATTTTCAATTTAGTATGTATAAAATATTCTAAGAATTCAATTTTGAATTTAGGGGACTTCAGTATTGAATCTGGTTGTCCGAGATGGAGATTCTGGAGATCCTAGAGAATTGCTGTTACTTATAGAGAATGGTAAATATTCGTCATTTTAAAAAATTCGTCATTTAAAAAAAATTAAATCCATTTCTAAAATTATTATATTTAAATTTACGAGAATACATTTTTAGAATTTTAAGAGTATTTTAAAGCATTTACGACAATTTTCAATTTTTTTTCAGATGACAATGGGTATTTCCGATTAGGAGAAATAACGCAGGATGATCGGAAAGTGTTTACAACGACTTTACAAACGAATAATCCCATTGATAGAGAAAATGAAGAAATTTTGGACAATGGTGGGCTGTACATGTTTCGTGTAAAGGTAGAGTACTGAATTTTGAATATTAGGCAAAAAGGAAAATAACAAATATTAAATATTTAGTGATTGATTTCTTTTTATTACACAAGGTCAGTATTGGCCAAGCTGTACCAAAATGCTTCGCATTTCATGTTTCTGCTACGCAAAAATGCAATAATTTTTTTTCAAATATATGCTATATTTAATTCAAAATAAATAACGCCAGTTCTTGTAATCACATAATAAAGAAAAACTAAATAAATAAATTCTTATACAAGTTATTGACTACATTTCATTTTTTATCTTATATCTTACGAAATATATAAAGAAAAAAATTCTGTAATTGCCAAAAAATTCGTCAAGAGATTTTGACAATATTGTTATCACAAGATTCGTCAAAATTTCTTTGCCTTCTATCATTTCTGCTATAAGCATGTTTTTGAAATTATATCTGTTTGTCTGTAAACACGAAAACACAAAATCCTTTGAATTAAATGAATAAAATTTGGTCTGTAATCTTAAAACCAAATTTTTAGATTTTAATCGAATTTTGAACTTGATTCAGAGTTGGTCTATCTGCCCGAAGTAAACATTCGAATAAAAGTGAACATGACAATTATAAAACATAAAAAAACTAAGTAAATAAAATTTGGTACAACCACATATCTACAACATTTAATATACAATTCCTTTTTAAATTTTTGACCAAATCTACCGAGCGGTTGACCGTCTGTCAGTCTGTACTTCGGTATGAATATAAACGCGATAACTTAAAAACTCAATGTCTTAAACCATTAAAATTCGTTCTTATGACTATAAGTGTAGTTTTGTGTCAAATTTTGGTTCAATCAGTTGAGAAAAAAGCGTCAAAATGCATATTTTATTTACTAGTATCATTCATTTGTTTAATAACCAAGAGAACCAGCTCATGATTTTTTTTAATTCTTTTGTATTTATTGCATACAACAAATTGATCGTCAAGAAATCTCCAATAATTCCACGCTAATAAGCTTTCTCATAACAATTGAACGCCAACAATATACGATTTATACAAACTATCGGTTCTTGCTATATTAAGAAACACAAAAATCTCATCTGTTGGAAGGGCTTTTGAAAATAAAAACTTGAGCAATTATGGATTTTTCTAACTTTACTCAAGGTTTGCAATTTTGTGCGAAAGGAAGAGAAGCCAGTATCTTTATTACAGATTTTGCGAGAAAGTTTCGGGGAGACCATTCCCAATAATTTATATTAATTTAAAGCAATATTTTAATTTATTTCATCTTATGTACAGATATAAAAAGCAAATTTTAATCTTCAAGGAAATTTTTTAAAAGATTAACTAATAAGCGAACTATCTACTTTTATAAAATATGTGAAGAAATATAAACGTCTTTTGGAATAATACAAAAATAAAAGGCATTAAATTACAATTAAGTTTGCTTCAAAATATTTGACAACAGAGTAAGGAAAATGTATATAATGTAAAATAATGTATTGTTATTACCTATATAGATAAAATCGAATAAAGAGTTTTGATGAACAATTCTTCCTTTTTCATCCTGTAGTACTTATAAATAATTTAACTTATAAATAAAAGGTAATATTTATAATTTAACTTATAAATAAAAGGTATCTTTATATGTCTCCTTTTTATTCTAGGCTATAGAACTCGTGGATGGCTTGCCTGTTGGAGAATCTACCACATCAAATGTTACTATCGTTGTTGGTGACGTCAATGATCAAGCTCCCTTGTTCAATGAAAGAGAATTCAATGTGACAATTCCAGAAGACATCGGAACGAACACACCGCTTCCTGGTCTCAATCTGGTTGTTACAGATATGGATGTGGTAATAATAATATTCTCTTATCAAAGTGCAATATTATGAATTATGAATTATCTTATCTAATCAAATCTTTTAATTTTGATGAATTTGAACAATGCAAGCAATGCAAAAAGAAAAAAAGAAAAAAAAAAAAAAAACGTTGTAATTGTCAAAAAAAAAAAAAATCGTCTTCGATATTTTGATCCATTTTAACGTTTTAGAACTTTTATCTTGGAATAAAAAAATAAAGTAGAATAAACTTATTTGATTTTTTTAGTATGTCTGTCTATCAATCACTTGGGGAGCGATGATGCCAAATACGAAGCTGTTCTAAACGTGCCATGTTCCCTGGATTAGGGGATGGGGAAGGGCTTCTCCAAGACGTTGTCGAGCTTAAAACGTTAGGCATGCGGAGCGGCTGAATGATTGTAAATACAAAGGTCTATCCGCCACATCATTCTTGCCGATACTGAGCAGCTCAACGTTCACAGGACAGACAAGTGCACTTTTTGCCTATCGATCATTCAAAAACGGAGCAGGAAAAAACAAAATGATGCATTTGATCTATTATAAACCAAAATTATAGATTTAAATCAAAATTTTAATCCAAATTAACCAAAGGAAGTTTGTCGCAAAAACAATAACTCTAAAATGGAATCAGATAGATGGATATTTTAGCATATGGTTTCCTCAACAAAAATATAGATCTTTCTCCTGATTTCAAATTGAGTCTATCAAAAAGTTGATTATTTGTTGCCCTGTCCATTCGTGTCAAAGTGAAGATAATTATGCGGAAATAAGTTAAATAAATAAAACAAAGTAGTTAGTTTTGGCACCCGAATTATTGATTTGTCTCAACAATCTAATAATGACGGTTGAAGCAAAGAAATCTAAAATGTAAATTCGCTTTTATTCGATGTATTTTAATACTCTTAATAATTTTTTGTACTGCTTCATTGATTTGAAAATTAAATGTGAATTTTATATTACTTAAATATCTGCATAATTCTATTGACAGTTTGGCTCAGAGTTTTTATTTGTATCGTTACGGCAAATAAAAACATTTTGTTTGAAACATTAAAGTTCATTTTTAGCATTCTGTACTACTTAACCAGTAATAAGTCCATTAAAAATTAGTTCAAGAGATTCGAAATATAGATTTTTGAAATTACGCTTTGGAATTCTGAATCATCATCGAATTGATGAAAAAAAAAGCATTTCGAGAGTATTTCAAAAAAAATTGGTCTTAAAGAAAGTGTTCAAAATTCATCATTGTTAGGGATCAAACGCAAGAATGATTATATCTTTTTTTTTCTCTGGTTGAAGGATTTTTTCACTTTAAGGTGAAAGATAAGAACTTTCTCCTGAAGATCCCTGATGGTCAATTAAGCATGGTCAAGCGTTTATTGCTATTTTGTTCCCACAAACTTTACGAATCTTCATAAGTGCTGAAAATTAGATTAGATGTCAAAGTTTTGCCTCTTTTAAAGAAGAATTATTTCCTTTTGAATGAAATTTTTGGTATCAAACATTGCTTTACTATTCCCAATGTCCTTCAGATATATTCATGTGACGAACAACAGATAGTTTCTTCAATTTCAATGTTCTGAACCATAACGCCATGAGCAAACAAACTTGACAACAAAATAAACGGTGATTCAAGGACTGGAGAATTATTCGTAATGGTCAATTAAGTTTGATAAAAGGTTTGCTGCATTTACGCAGGCTATGCGAATATTTTTAACTTCTGGTAATTAGAAGTAGCAGTACATTTTAAAAAAATAAACATTTCGGTTTCACTGTAATTTTTTTAGCCAATAATTATTTAACTATTCCCAAAGCCTTTTGCATACATAATTTTGACAACCAATAAGTAATTTTTCAGTACATTACAGCATATAATCATTATTAATATTTTTTGAAACAGATAGTTATTCTGGAAAACGAAAAGAAACCTTAGTTTGTTAGTTTTTAATTAGCCTTCTATTCATTTAGTTTTTTCTTATTCATCTTTAGCTCTCAAATTCTGTTTGGCCACCTATTTTTCAATATTGCATATTACCATTATATTTTTTAAAATATTTTATTTAACAATTTTAATGTCAATATTTTTGTTAATTACAGGACCGGTCATTCGATATCACTGGTAACTAATGACCTGGTCAAATGTAAAAATTGTTGCTCCTTTTATAATTTTCTCGTTAAAAATATTTAATTTTTTATCTTATGACAAGGTAAATCTGGAAGAATAATCAAGGTTGCTCATTTGATGAATGATTTAACTCTATCTTTTCTCTTTGCTTGTTTGATTGATATTGACCGGCTCTAATGCCTTATTTAGCCACATATATTATTAAGAGTAAACTTGTACAAAAAAACTTATTTCAATATCATCTTGATAAAAATCTAAGCCACATATATTATTAAGAGTAAACTTGTACAAAAAAACTTATTTCAATATCATCTTGATAAAAATCTAAGTCTAAACTAATCAAGGCTCAATTAATAACGAGAAAAAATGTGGAAATTAAACAAAAAGTTCTAAAGAAAATAGTATGATTTGTGTAAGATTATAATTTTTTTTTTCCTTTTTGTAAAGGTTTTTAATATGTGCATTTTTAAGGTATACGAGAAAAAAAATTCTATTTACTTTTGCGAGGAAAATAATTGTTATAACTGCAATAAAAACTGAAACTTAATTATATGATATACTTATATATGAAACTTATTATATGATTTTTTGCTCATATCTGTCCAAGATTAATATTATTTGTTAATCCTCTCTGTAGGGAGATAATGCGAAATTTGAACTGATTTTGGAAGACATGTTGAATTCCGAAGGAATGTTCGCAGTTTTTCCCTCAGTTGCCATTGGAAGGACCCCTGTAATCATTCGTGTCATCAACGCCAATGAATTAGATTACGAAAAACCAGAGAAGCGACTGTTTATCTTTAAAGTAAGGAACATTTCATCTGATTGCAATTGTTTCTGACAAATATTCCTGAACTTTCATACAAATTTCATAAATATTGGTATTCGAGTTATAATAAATTTATAATTAAAGGTTAAAACGATTCAAGAAGGATTCGCCAGCGATTCAGCAGTTGTTACTGTTGCACTATCGGATGCCAATGATAATGCTCCAATGTTCGAAAAGGATCAGTACACATTGCATGTACCAGAAAATGTTGCACCTGGAACCAGTGTGTTTATATTACCTGTAAGTACTGATATTAAAATGCTTTAGAGGTAATGGTATTTTTCTTATACTGTAATTTATGAGATTTAGAGATTACTTTAATGTGATGTATTTTATCGATATTAGGCACGTGACAAAGACAGTGGTGCGTTTGGAAAAGTAACTTATTCATTAAAAGGATTCGGTTCAGACAAGTAAGCTGACTTTTGTGTTGAATATTACTTTTCTTTTGTAATAAAATGAATTGAGAAATAAATTTAGATGTGGTGAGAAACATTACTAGAAAAATGATTTTGTTGTTTATATAAATTTTAAATTAAAGGTTTATTGAATGCATTGCACTATTGCATACATTGTACTGTGTTATTAGAGTTCTGTTTCTTCTGTTTTACCTGTTTTGTTTCCTTAAGCTATTCCGTTTGATGTTTCATAAATTCAAACTAATTGTTAGAAGAGAATAATTATATTTACTTTCAAAATGCTTATCATAACAAGAAAAACAAAACTACTTGTTTTTTCTTTAACACTACAGTTCCCAAAGTACAATAAGGCAAGGTATAAGTCTAAATTATAGGAAAACTCATTTTTAACGTGTCGTATTTCTACAGTTCAATACAGCTCCACCACGTATCACAGCAATCTGCCATCTAATGGCGCTGTTAGGAAATGTATCAGTAGAGCATTTTCTGGTGTGATAATTGTATATGAAAATTCAGTTCCTAGTAAAACCATTTTGTTCGCCATGCTGTTGTTATGTTCTTCCCTATTATTGTTATGGTTCTGTTCCACGCAAAGCGCCATTATGTCCGCCATGTTATTGTTCTGTTCTTCCATGTAATTGCTATTGCTCTTTTCCCAGCAAAAAGCCATTATGTCTTCAATACTGTTATGTTCTTCCATGTTATTGTTATTGCTCTGTTCCTAACAAAACGCCATTATGTTATTGAATTCGGCTCACTGGGGAATATTTTAAAGGTCCACCCTTATGGGTGTTTCAAAGACTATTTTGTTCAGGGGCTATGGTTAACTTACACAAACATTGGAAAGATGCCCTATATGAAAAAAGGTAACGATGATGATAGTCTTCCAAAAACACTGCTTAAATTACACTGCTGCAGAGAGCACCAGAAATGAATATACCCACCAAAACTATTTAAAGGATGCTGTCTGTCCGAATCATTCGTGACATAGTGACCATTCGAAGCCGTTCAAGTCATTACAGAATACTATGAAGTGATATCGAGTACACTATAACTGGACGCAATAGCAATCACATCAATTCGTATCTTTTATTTAGCTTCAATTGAGACCTACAATTTAATTTTATGCCATCGCTTTCTAAGAAAATAGTCTCAAGTCTTATTTTTGCTTCTAGATTCGAGGTTATTCCAGACACTGGAGAAATAATAGTGTCGGATTGTGGCCAAATCACATGTCTGGATTACGAAGCCCAGAGAAGTTACTCTTTGACTTACGAAGCGATGGACGGAGGGGGACGAGTCACGGCAGTTAATCTGTTTATGGAAGTAACAGACACGAACGACAATGCTCCTCAGTTTGCCAAGGATATCTACACGCACGAAGTGCTGGAAAATACTGAAAAAATCTTACCGCCATTGTTTATTAAGGTAAAACGAAATATTCTGATGATATAATTCATTTTAATGTTTTCATAGATAAAGTAGCCAAGGATATAAAAATGTTCTACAATGGAAAGCTAAGTTATTCGTTTATCAGTTTTGAAAGTAATTGACATTTTCTTTAAAAACTTTTGAAAATTCGTTTTTAAAATTGTGCAAAATTATCCTCTCCCCTTCAAAAAAATTCGAAACAGAAATTTGCTTTATGATTGAAGTATTGGGACTTTAAAGTTAGAGTCAATGATTGGATTTTCTGAAAAAATGTGACTTCCACTTATTATTATGATTATAATTTTTTTGTTAACATCATCTGTGACGAAAGAATTCAGCGTCGTTATATAACCAAATGAATTTTCAAATATATAACATTAAATTATCTAATCTTTTGTTATGCGAATATGATTAATTGAAAGATAATTAGTGTTGCGCCTACAGAACTAAAATACTAAAAATGCGTTATGATAAAAATTCTTGTATTTTTCTCTATATTTTAGATTGTAAAGCATGAAAATGTGTGTGAATAAATTATAATGTAATTGTGAATGTATGTAAATAACTAAGCAATATGGATAATATATGAACAATATAAATAATTTTATGGTGAGAAAATTCGATGAATAGTGTTCTTAAAAATTGTTCTAGATCTAAGTTTAAAAGGATTCGTCTTTACATCACTGAATTTCGATAATGGAAAAAAAAATATACTGATTCATTCTTGTAAAAATTTATTCGTTCTAACCCGTGTAATTTATTCGTGTAACAAATACAGAAATAGACATTAGGAATGATAAAAGGGAACCATTTTCAAGTTTAATTTATTTTATTAAATAATTTTTGTATTCTAAAAATTGTATTTAACCCTTAAATTCCTGATATTTAATAAACAGATTTTGAAATGTTTTTTGACTTACATTTGTTGAATAAATCAAGGGGAAATGTTTTAAAAAGCATAATTTGTTTTTATTGTGATCTACTTCTAAGAAACAATTTGTTTTCAATAGACAACTCTAAACTTTAATTGGATTAAAAAACTCAACTAGTGATAAATATAGAATTAAGTGCATCATTTTTGAAGTCGCAACACTTAATTCATAATTGCGGAATAAAATACAGTATTTTCAATCATCCACACAAAAAACAAATGAATAAACAGCCCCTACTAAACATGAATTTGTTTTTTTTTATCAGCATTCGTAAACATGCTGCAAATACATTTAATAGCATTATACATCCTGTTGATAACAATATTCTTTAGAGCTTCCATC
The DNA here is from genome assembly GCA_026543865.1 of Argiope aurantia. Classification (NCBI taxonomy): domain Eukaryota; kingdom Metazoa; phylum Arthropoda; class Arachnida; order Araneae; family Araneidae; genus Argiope; species Argiope aurantia. Next base: position 422,050 of record JAPMOR010007352.1, read on the forward strand.
TTATTTTTATAATATTTCAAATGGCAAAATTGGCTACGTTACTTAAAGGAAACTCTCGGCATTTAAGGATTCCTTTTAATTAATAATTTAACAAATTTCAATATGTCATAAAGTAATTTATTACAATTGTCTTTCAATTGCTTCATATGAAATCATTTATGCAGAAAGAAATGAAAAACAAGACATATTATAAATCTTTATAAAGCATTCATCAGATTCTTTTCTTTTCAATTATTTAGGCCACAGATTCAGATGGTCCGAGTCAAGGCAATGGCAAAGTCACTTACAGCATTATGTCAAGCGAACTGGCAGATCCCACTGCGATTACCATAGACCCTGAAAGTGGGGAAATTTCCCTTACTCGCCCCCTGAAGCATTCCGAAACTCCTGCGGGAATAGGACTGCTGAACATTATCATCAGAGCAACTGATCACGGGGAACCGCCTTTGTCTTCTACGGCAAAGTTGGTGTTGAAAGTCAAAGTAAGTGATTAACTGCCTGCTCGAATTCATACGCCATCATTGCTTTAAATTATACAGAGTATCAGTTTTGGAGGAATTATTTTTCCTCACTGAATGTGTCATAAATGTCACCGTTTGCAGTTGGTTATGCGGCTTATAACTTCTAATTACCAGGATTATTACGAATTCATTGAGAAAAATAATTAACGAAAAGAATTTTTAATATATAATGTAAAGGAATGCACCTTTATGAAAATCCAGCTCTTCTACAACGAGGCCAGTTTTATTCAGTTTGCAATAGGAGAAATGTCAAATTACTAAGTAGGAGGAAAATTGTAACCAAGTAGTTAGAAGGTTTTGTTGCAGGGGAATTACCTCAATTTCACATCAAGCCCTTTTACAATATGGTCAATCCGTTCCATGTATATCAGGCCGCGGTGGCCTGGTGGTAAGGTCTCGGCTTCGAAACCGGAGGGTTTCAGTGCCAAATACCAGATTACAACAAAGAACCGTCGTATAAAGAGGCCTAGTGCAAGTTAAATCTGTCGTGGCCAGACGTCCTCTAGCTGGTGTGGTGTGGAAGTTTAGAGTGTGTAGGTGGAGGATTCATTCTCTTCATCTGACCGTTAGATGATCAGCCACATCTGACCGTCCTAAAATAGCCCTAGTGTTGTTTTAAAACGGGACGGGAATTAAATCCTTCCGTGTATCTAAACTTTATTATAATAGAAATCTAAATTTTATTATAATCGACTAAAATGCATGATAACCACTTCTTAGAATTCTATAACGTACAAGAGACAGTTTCACAGTTTTATTTCATCGTCGTTTCATAGAAACCGAAGAAACAACGCTATTTTTGAGACTTGTTATATAACCATATTTTAGAATATTTTGTTGAAAGAATTTCAAATCTTAAGCATTTATAATTCAGTTAGTTCGATTTACGCATATTAACTGGGCTATTGTAAAAAGTCTATATAACAAGAAGATTGCCTCTATTTTTGTACATATTATATGGTAATCACATTATTAAAATGCCTCTTCGTTGGTAAGTTTGTCGCAATTTTTTATACTTTTTATAACAGAGTTGATCATACATGAGTGCCAGTGCTAGGCACTTATGCTTAGCCTAAATTGATGCTTTAACTATATTAGGTAATTAAAAATACCAAGAATGAAAATGAGATGTATGACGGGAAAAAGATAGGAATAAAAAAAGAATAAACAATCATATAGATAGCATAATCAGCGTGGATGATATAGATTTTATCAAAATTTCAGGAGCAATAGGAAGAAGTTTATATGACGTTGTGAAAACAGAATTTTACAGGAATTTCAGAAGTATGCACCATTTTGTAATTTTGGGAAGAAAATTATATATAGCATAGTAATAAGTTGAGAATGATTGAGCTTATCATTTTATGATGTTCTAAAATGCATGGGGAAAAAAAAATGCCGAATCAATTTAGAAATGCAGTGTTTTTTTTTTCATTTTTAATTTAGAATTCATGAAAAAGTCTCTTAATCCACCTAGTTGATTTTCTTATAAAACGGAGAACTTTATTCTGAACGCTTTGTATTTTGTTGCGTTTAATCTTAGATGCCTACACTTATAAAGGAGATTCATACAAGAAAATGAAACTGGTTACTTTTCTTACATAATTTTTTTTTATTCTTTTATGACAGTTTGGAGTATCAACACAAAACATAATTATTCCAATCTCGTTTTATGCACATTATGAGTTTCAAAAGAACAATTTGTATTACATGTTCCATTGAAATAATAAAAGCTAAATTGCTTCTATTTTAGAAACTTTTTAAATTTTTTCTTTCTTGAACTGGGCTCTCTTTATATAAAAATAACCCCTTTTTAAAGCAGAATTATCGTCCTAAAAATTTATATGCAAATTAAAATTTAAAAAGTCAGTATGTTTTCATGTATTAATAACCATTCTATATTTTTAGAAAGAAAATGATGGAGCGCCCGAATTTTCTAATCTTCCATACCGTGTGAGTGTAAAGGAAAATGCGAAAGGAGGTAAATTGCTAGTATTTTCAAAACACTTTTTTAAAATAAGGAATGTAACGGAAATTAACATAACATATTATCATTTCAATGAATTTTTTAAATTTCTTAATATAATCTTAATAATATTGTATACTGACTTTCAAACATAATCACTTTCACCAGAAAAAAAATTGCCGATGGCCTTGTAGAGAAAATTTCAGTTTAAAACTGTTTTCTAATTTTTAGAATTTTTCAAATATTTTTTTAAATATTAATATTTTAGATTCATTTATTTTTAAACTTTCTGAAATATTTATATAAAACTGAATATGGATAAGATTAGTCATACAATTCTGAATAAAATTTTTTTAGTGAAATGTAGAATTAGAAATGGCAAAATTAAGTATATTTTAATTTTTAGCATATGACAAAAACTGAACAATCGTAGGCTGATTACAAACACAATCTTATCACATACAAAATATGAACAGTATGAAAATTCAAAACTTCTATTATAATAAATAGGAAATAAAAGCTTTAATATTTTAAATGAGATCGCAAAGTGCTTCAAAATTAAAATGCCAGTTCTAAAATAGCCCTAAGGTTTCTTTAAAACGACTTAATTATTGTTAAACTGAACTAAACTATACTTAGAATTTTTTTAAAGCATATAGTGAATGTGTACTAATTTTCTAATGAACTGCCCGGTTTTAAATATAATATTTTTAATCTACACAAACACAGCTACACTACAAAATTTACAAACACACATATACAGTCAGGTTAAGGAAAACAGTCTGGTGGAGGAATTCCACCGGTTCCAGCCGAAAGCAGTCGGCGTTAGCGCAAGGATTGCGGATGGGAAAAAGTCGACCTCAGGATGCAAATCTCCCACTCAACTGCTTGTCTGTAAACGGCACAAGGGGGCTTCTGTAAAACGCCACAAGGGGGCGCTCTCTGCTCAAGGGAAAAAAGAGGTGCTGCAAGCATGAAATAAGAAAAGACTGTTGAACATGGAGCAAAAAGTCAAATTAAATGCATAACTGAATAACAAGAGATGGTCCTAAATAATATGCAACTCATCAAAAATATCGATTACATACACTCTTATTTCTTTATAGGAACTAGCGTCTTAAGAATAGTTGCAACAGATCCCGATGGACCCGATTCCGACATTAGCTATTTCATTCACAGTGGAGCCAAAGATAACTTCGTCCTCGACCAAAAATCAGGGCTGATTGCAGTAGCGTCTGGAGCAGATCTGGACAGAGATGTTTATGGACTTGATTACAGCATCATAGTAAAGAATTTTTCTTTTTACTTCTAAAACTACTTTGAAACAATGAAAATTGCTTATAAAAAATTTTTGAATGGTGTTGAAATTTTTTTGTTCAGAAAGCATATATATATTCACTTATATAATCCATATAAATATTTTAATTATAAAATGATGAAAAAGATTACGGCTCTTCTGTACAGTGATCCATACTTTCATCCTTTCTGTTTCTTACCGTTTTCTTACTTTCCTGTATCCTTAATGTACTAAGAGAAAGTATTGAAATCGCTAAAATATTTGAATTCAAGATTTTGGCGAATCATTACGTTTTAGACCCCTATAGAGGGAAAAAAAATGCATTTTTGATATTATGTCTATTTTCCAACTTTGTTAACACAATGCTTTGAGCTATACTCATGAAATTTGATGTGTGTTCTTAAAATCAAGTCTGTAGATATCTGTCAAATTTTGAACTCAATATATTCAGCTACAGATACATTGTCCTGGTACAGGTACCTAACAGTTTTATTTTTAATTATATTTGAAGAAGTTAATAACTAATTAATGCGTGCATTTATTATTTAATTACTACATTTCTAATTTGAAGAAACATATTTTTGCTAAGAAATTTTAATTTTCTCATAAATGTTATAAAATAATTAATCGAATCGAACAAAAAGAGTTCATAATTTTTATTTTATTATTTTACTCTAAGTTTCTTACTCTAATTTATATGACGTTCCAGTAATATTGATGAAAAATAAAGAGCTGCCCAGTTTAAGACTAAAAAATAAAAACTTTATTAATATAAAATGGAATGCAACTTTTTTAATAGAGTAATGAGAAAATCTTTTGCAATCTAAATTTATAAATATTTCTAGATTCGGTTGACGAGTTTCTTTAAATATTCATCAAAAATTAATCAATCTATTCCTAGTTCCCAGATGTTTCATTATGTAAACATATATAACATAATTGAGAACAAATGTTCTTAACAAAAAATCGATAAAAGGCTTGAGTCCATTATCAGAAAGAGAAACATCACATTAATATAAAATAAAATTTTTAATAATCCCCTTGTACTTATAAGGAAGAAAAAGAGGATTGTCTGATAGATGTCTATAAATTGAAATGTTACTGTATCAAAAAAGAATTTTTTTTTTCTTTTTGAAGTCTCTTTGTAGTATTTTACTCCATATCTTATATAGCGTAATGTTGTTTCAATTAATTTTTTTACCGCATAATGTATAATTTGGCTTGGCTTGTTTTTGAAACTTTCCAAAAAGAATAAGCTATTTTTCCTGACTGATTAAAAAACGTCTATAAACCGTATGTTTGACTGTAATTAAACTGAAATTCATCATATGCATGCTGATATTTTTCAAAAAGGAAATAAATGCATATAAAAAATCTATAATAAAAATAGTATTTCAGATCATTAACGCTATATATTAAAAATACAAACCATTGACTTGAATTTGTCTTTGTAAGATCGCTGTCTTTCCTTTAATCATTATTCTACTTTATTTTTTCCATTATAAATATTACAAAGATAATACACTCATTTTTAGTATTTTTATAATTTCTATTATTTAATTAAAATTCTTGTCAAACAAAACGGATTTGAATTTTTACTTATGCTATAATGTATTTTGAAAATGTCCCTAAAATAATAAACTGATCTTTAGGTAAATTTTTCAAGCAATAATTCTAAAGCTTCTTATATTTTTGTTGGAAATGTTTATATTTTCACGCCTGTGATTGTGTAACTACATTCATCTCTTTTTATAAATGACTTATTTATTATTTTAGGTGCATGCCGTTGATGCTGGTAACCCAGTACAGCAAACAGCCACAGCTACAGTTTCTATATCAGTGGAAGACGTCAACAACAAACCCCCTAAATTCTCCGAAGATTCTTACGTGAAATACATTTCTGAAAGTAAGCTTTTCTTTCATTATTTTAATATCTAATTTAACTATTTCGATATCTAAATATTGCTAACATAAGGGCTTTTATTAAAAACAAATATTCTTTTAAGTAATATGAATGTTGTGTTATTCAGTATGAGTAATAGTTTTGTTGCAAATAAAATTATTAATCATTCTCCAAAACTGAAGTATGCTCTATTTTTGAGATTAGTTTATTAAATGAACTAAGCATTGTTTCATCCTTAGGTGCCAACATTGGAGACGAAGTTCTCACTGTGATAGCAATGGATCCAGATGAAAATGCCAAACTGCGTTACTCAATAGTTGAACCTATTGTGGCCAGAGATAAAACTGGTTCTGTCGTAACTTCTTCTGCTTATAATTACAAGGTACATTTCAAGTTTTCGAGATGTTTTATTAATATTTTTAATGATAAGAATTTGCTTCCAACAGGAATTTTTTTTTTCGAATTTTGAATAAAATTGAATATGTACTGTTTGCACTGCAAATATTAGAATATTTCAAGCAGTAAGATTCGACTTACTGAGAATATTCTAATATCTGCAACGAATCTGTTAAGCGTTATCATACTTACAGCGAATCAAAATAAGACAGACTGGATAGCTTGAAATTTGTATGAAGAATGATGTATGATAGACTTCAATCGCTAATGTTTAATACGTTTTCTAAATTTAAACATGATTAAACTCTTTCTGTCAAATTTTCGCTTCTCCATGCCTGCAGAAAATTACATTTCGTAGAATTTATTAAATGACCATATTGAAAGTATTAAAAACATCATGTGTAGTTAGCTTATTCTTTTGAAATTAGTATTCCCATGAATGCTTTCCCTGAAATCCCATTCTACTTATTTCCGCAATTTTTGATGATTTTCAGCAAAATATTGATTGGCTACGATGTTATAATTATTAAAGTACTTTCAACACTACCCAAGGGAAAAAAGGCACATTAATTTTTCTCAGTATTTTATTCTGAAAGAAGTTTTGCAATGAAATTATGAGGAGGAATGTATTTATCTTTTTCAAAATTCAAAACGAAAGTTTTAAGCAATTTTATATTAAAGTAGAATAGGGAATAATTAAATCTGTACAGAAATCTGTTGTGAAACCGAAAATTTTAATTTCTATTTCATTCTAGAAATTTTGTTAATATCTTCTCATATTATTACACTGAATTTTGAAATATCTTCTGAATTTTATGTTCAAATAAAATTAATTCATGCAAATTTTTGGATACTTTGAATTCAATTGTATGTAATAATAAACTGCATTTTTCAGTTTTGCCTTCAAACTTTAATATATTGATAATTTGAATTTTTGATTATTTATTTTACCAAATAGTTTTGTAACGAACTACATACCCAATCTTTTCTGAATGAATAACTCATTAATTTGCTTTAGATCTTAATAAAATGAAAACAAATGCTACTCTAAACTTGCTTATTTAAATGCATTTCTTTGATAGTTTTTCTCAGAAGTTTCGAAATAAACTATAGATTTTTGCAATATTTTGTCAGTTTAATTTCAATTTTCTTTCTCCCAAGAATGCTTTCAGAATCGATGGAACAACTGGAAAAATTATTGTTAACCAGCCATTGGAATATAATTCAGCTTCTGTTATTATTTTAACTGTTGAAGCAGTGGATCTCAATGCTGTGGATATAACATTTGGAAGAGAACAGAAAACTTCAGGTATAAATTTATTAAAACGAATTTTTTATATTTTTATTTAACTTTAACTATATTAAGAACTTATCAGCTTTAACTGTAAATTATAATAGCTACACAAAAGTGTAATATTTGTAATTTTAATTTACAGGTTATGAGTAACAATTGATATGTCACCTTATCTTTCAAGACGAAAAAAAAAACTGTTACATGCTTAGTTTCTACTTGAAAATTTGTAATTTAAAATCAATCTAAATTTTTCAAAAGAATTAGAATATAAAGCAATCATGATAATTCAAACAGATAGTGTATAAAAGGTTAGGAACGACTTTATGAACAAATGAATAGTGTATGCCTCTATACACTCTGTCAAGAAAAATATCCCTATGAAAATAAATAATTTTAATAAAATTAAACGACCTTAAAAATAAAATTTCATAACAAAAAGCTAATCAGTTACATCGACCCACCAAAGGCACACGGAAAAATCTGAATGACCGAACCACGCAACTTTATTACATTTTTCAATTTACATTGGCAGGAGCCATTGAGTCCTACTAGCCATCACCGGCCACGGTACAACACTTCCCTTGGTAATCAAGTCCCGTCATCGATGGGAAGTATCTGACCCACTTTTTCTCTGTATCTTCCAGGGTGGCGAGAATCAACCACCATGGCGGAAGCTTCTAATCTAAAATTATGATGTGGCCTCCGGTGGGAGTAATACAAAGTGTAACTACAAACTAGATACTCCGACCCACCGGAAGGCACAAGGAAAAATCTGAATATCCGAGCCGCCGAAACAGCAACACAGTCGGGAGCTGCGTTTGAGTTCTAATGACTATCACCGGCCTTTCCCTTGGGAAGTACGTCCCGTCATCAATGGGAGGTAGCCGATCCCCATTTTTTTTCTGCACCCACCAGGGTGGTGAGAACCAACAACAAGCTATTCATCCTTAATTACGAATTGCCACCCATTTGGGACAAAATGTATATTATTAGCGCTTAAGCTGCAATTCTATTTAAATATATTATTTTCTTTTAAACACTATAGGATCATATTTATATCTATTTAACTGGACGCAATCATGTATTATTTTGTTTTGCCTTATTTAGCTGTCAATTTCTACTTTCACTATTAAAAATTACATTGAAAGCTCTAAGCTACTGAATTTTCTTTCTAATACGTAAGATTTTTATAACAAAGCATAAAACAATTTGGAATATTTTGATTAATATTTGTATCCGCAGTGGAAGTGACAATTCACATTCGGGCTCAAAGAACATTTATTCACGAAATATAACATTTTGTTGTTACAATTTAGAATATTTTGGTCTCCATTAACTATGTTTGTATCCGCAGTGGAAGTGACAATTTACATCCGGGCTCACGGAGAAATGAATCCTGTATTTTCACCACCTTGGACACAAGCTCATCCTGCAATCGAAATTACGGTACCAGAGGAAACTATGATTGGCTCAACTCTGCTTACATTATCGGCTTGGGACCCTCTCACACATACTGTTGTCAACCACTTTGAAAAAATATCTGGTTCAGATCCTGATAATTATGTTTCTGTCAGCCCAGTTTCAGGTAAATGAACAGAATAACCACTCTTTAATTCTTTCAGCTTGTTGGAGTGTATTCATTGCATATTTTCTCTAATTTATTAATAAAAAAGTAATTTTCAATAAAAGTAAAAAGAACTTATTAACTTATCAAGTACAAGTAAAAGAAACTCTCTGTGATAGTTTTATACTATTAGAAATTTCCAGCGCAATTTCCCTTATAATTAAGGAAGAGAAATTTATAAATATTTTTAAAGGATAGTTAATAGATGTCAAGTCGACGAATGACAATTTAGTTACAGTAATTGAGATGAATTTGTCAATTTTGGCAACAAAAAATAAAGATTTATGGCAATATCTCTATAAGAAACCGAGATCCATTGATCCTTCTAGAAAATTCTACGCTCTATTTGTGAATTATAAAAGGAGAAGTATTCATACGAAAAGTTGAAATGTTTATTATGGAGAGAGTTCTTTAATTGCCCTCTGAGCCTTATTGTGCTATTAGACTGTTTAATAAATATTTGGTGTTTGCTTTTGTATTATTATTGATATAAACGTTGTCTTTAAGTATGAATCGATTATATTTTGTTGCTTGTGTTTTGTGTTTTCTTGTTAAATAAAACATCGTTATTGCCCATTATCACGCTTGTTGGATTGCACAACGACCTAATATATTTCCGTAAAAATTCTAAGCCAAGGTATGACCAAGAATTGATATCAGAGTGCTTCAGATAGGGTGCATATGAAAAGCTCGAACGTCACATCAATCCTAATCCAAGAGATGATCATGAATTGATGTATTAAGAACATCAGTGTGGAGGCGGAAAGTTCATAATTACATGATTGATGCAAAATCATGATACAGCCGATGGAGAATTCTTGCGACTTCTTAGTCTCCATTTACGGCCGGTACCATAATTATCATCGAATAGATTTAATTCCATAATTGACTTTTGAAATCTTTTTTATCAAATTTAAAGTTTAATTTTGTGTCTGATATTTTAAGTCTCTGAATACCTACTGCAACATTTCAGATATTAACAGAAGCTTATATAAATTAGGCAACTAAAAAAATAAGAGAGAAGATTTAAATGAATGATTGATATACTCTCTGATGGTGGTGGCTCTAATCTCTTAGTTAAGTATACCTAGTAGAGCTCTTAATAAATAAAAAATATGGCGTCTACTATTCATCAAAATGACCTTGAAGCACCAAAATAGTTTTGTGGAAGATGGAAAAGTAGAAAAATGTCAGAATATAGAGATAGGTTGATTGTCTTGAGGAAACTGACCACATTTGTGTTTCGACTGGAGGAAATCCTCGAGTAGTCAGCCAACTTGATAGCAGCAAACAATTTGTTGTCAATCCATACATCAGTTTTTAAATAAGGCTTATTAATAGCGAATAGAATCCACGACATTCTTCTTCTGATTCATGAAGTTTAGACATATCATACTATGCCTTAATCGACTTGACAACTGTGAGCATTTGCTATTGTTGTAAAATAAATATTCCAATCATTGTCTGAGAAATCTCAATCATAATTTCTTAAGGTTTGTAATTATTTTCGAAATAATTTTTGTGAAAAAAAACTTATAAAATATTTGAATTTTTGCTTCAAATTGATTTAAGAAAAGTCTTATGAAACTAAAATATTTCATTTAAAAGTTAAAAATATTTTGAAAATTGGAAGAAATAAGTTTTTTTTATGCTAAAGAATGGGTATAAATCTAAAACTTTCTAGTTCAGAAATTTATCAAATGTTTTGGTTAAAATTTAGCAATTAAAAATGTACTGTTGTTTTTAAAGAAACAAATAAGATTGCTTTCAACGATTCTTTAAATATAAGTATTCAATTGATAAATAACGTGAAAATTTCAATTTTTTTCATATTTTAAATCATTAAAGCAAATTATTTTTTTTAAATTGTGTATCTACAGATCATATTAAAAAAATTATTGCACGAATTTTGAACAAAAAATTCTGCATTTAATTCGAATTTATGAAATTTTTAGAAAGAAGATTCCATCGAAATCTAAAATTCGAGATAATGGCATTTAATGATACAAATTTAGCGTTAAAACGTAAGGTGTAAAAATATAAAAATAAATGTGTACTCCCAAAGAATGAATGCAGAAACAAAATTCTAACTCTTTTATTTGAAACAAAAACCCCTCCTCACAATTAAGATTAGCGAATAAAGTATTTTTGATATTTTTAATCAAAATTAATTTTCCTTCATAGTCTTCTAAAATGAAAGACGTGACACTTTTCAAAGAAAAATCAGGTTAATCTAAGTCAAAGATTTCGTATATTACTCGACCCTTCCAAAAAATAAGAATTATAAACTAAAAAATTGAAATACATTTTAATAAATTGGTAAAACGATTCAAATTAATTGAAAAATTTTCTGTTTTTTTCTATTTTTTAATATATTTTCAAAAAAAAAATATTTTTCTTTCGTGTAGGTGTGGTTGCATTAAACAGAAGATTGGATTTCGAATCTCTGCCTTCAAAGCATATAAGTTTTAAAGTGAAGGCTATCATCGGAGAAGCAAAAAATCAAAGATCAAGCGAAGCATCGGTCATTATCAATGTTCAAGACATTAACGACAACAGCCCTGTATTTTCTCAAAATGTAAGTAAAATTCTTATTTCTTTAATCTTTTATGCTTAATAGCAAACGAAATGGTGAAAATGATGAATTTAACATTTTGTTTCCATTGCGTTTTGAGAATTCATATTTCCTTTTTGTATTCATCAATTTTCTGTTAAGTTGAAAAAAAAAAAAACCCAGCTGTGAAATTTTGATTTTTTTCATATTAACAGATTAAGCAATTTAAATGATGAATTTAATAATTATCAAGTGTAATTTGAATGAATTATTACAGTTGAATGTTATGCCATGAAAAATGCAAGTGTTATTGAGTTACCTATTGATTTTGTGAGACATTCTTATTTTATTCTTATTCTTATTTTATTCTTATCTTATTTTTTAAATATTTTATGTATTCACTTATTTAGTAGTGAATCATTAATTCCTAATGATTTTTTATAATACCTCTCTATGAATCAATTAATGATTTTTTTCTAATTACATCTAGTACATCATTGTTTCTGAGAAAATTAATAAACAAAGTGCTTTTTCAATTCAAATTTTTACAGAAATTAACGTTTCTAATATTATAATTTAGTTATATCTTCCTATAACACAAAGTTTTAGACTAAATGAATTTATCAAATAATTTATTTACATATTATAATAAAATTAACTGTATTACATTTTCAGTTCTTTAAAGATATGTAATTGAATTATAATATATGTTTGGCAATGATTATTCACGTATTTGCTGTTTTTTGGTACATATTATAATTAAGTTATATTCAGAATATTTAAAAAAATATTTGATGAATTTTATGTAACAATTGTATTCTGTTTATTTTCAAGTGATTTTTACCCTTGGTGATAGTTTCTCAAATAACTTAACAATCAAAACTGAAATTTCCACTAAGCCCAATTGCGTTTGATTTGGTTTTGTAGTTGTATGTTCTGTTGCAGCCTTTACATATTTATTTTGATTGAATGAATCTGATGACATATCAAATTAAATAAATAGCTACCGTTATTTATAAACTTTTGAAAGTTTATGTTTAAGAGTCAAATGAATCATTACTTTCTCTTTAAACATTAACCCTTTTATTGCATGATTTTTTTTGTGAAATAAATCAGGGTGATATAATTCATGCCCTAGATATAAGGGAAGAATATTTTTAAAAAATCCTAGTATAAATATATAATATAAAATTATTAAAAAACAGTTTAATGGAAATATCCATCATCAGGCAAATTTACATGTTAAGCCCAGTACAAAATATTCAGTGTTCCTCTCTTCTAGATTTCTTCACTCATTATCGCTATTATTACATAAAAATCTCAGATTAATTATGAAAAAAATATTAGAGAAGCTACACGTTTCTTCTAACCACAACAAACAGTGGAATGACAGATTCAAACCTGCAATAATGACAGTGACATTTGATTTTGTTTGACAGCTACGTTCCTTATTACTCAATAGTCGTGAAAAAAATTGCCAGCAATAACCAATTTACAGTACACTTGTTTTGAGTGCATTTTTGGTTCACTGAATGTTAATATGAAAATTTCCACCATCAGGCAAAGGGTTAAAACTCTTAAATCAAAATTAAATTAAAAATATATTGCAATGCTTATAAATTTTCAGATTTCAATAGTTATAAATATATGCTTACTGAAATAAAGAAACATTTATATATGTAATTTTCTTTATGCTATATATCCCCAAATAATAAATAATATGTAAATATGCAAATAATATGTAAATCAGATAATTTTTTTTTCCTTTCAAGTCCTATACAACTAGCATTTCTGAATCAGCAGAATACCCTCAAAGCATTCTGACAGTGCTAGCTTCAGATAAAGATAGTCAGGACGGTTTCGGAACAATCAGATATTCCATATCAGGAGATGGAAGCGACGTGTTTGACATTGATGAAACATCAGTAAGTGTTTTTCTTGATCCAAAAACAATTTTATTAGTTTAAAGAATATCACATTTTATGTATATATTTCTCTGAAAAATACACCCCTTTCATTTTTAGGGTACAATATCAATACGCGAAAATGCAACCTTAGATAGGGAGAGACAGGCAACCTATAATTTACAGATTACAGCTACAGATAATCCCAGAGGCTTGGCCAATCAAAGAAGGACTTCAATTATTGTGAGTGAATTTAATTTTTATGATAACATTTTATTCTACGTTTACATAATTATTCCGCATGAGTTGCTCATCTGTTTCTTCTTGCACTTCTGACATCTTATCAAAAATCATTCAGTTTTTCATTTATTATCGTTTTTTAACATTTCCAAAACATTGACAACAGCAATGATAAAAATCTAAGATTTTGTTTTTAAGTATCTTGTAGAAAATTATAGGAAACTCTTTATTATTATTTTTGTCATCTTTTGCAAGCATATCGTATTCTGATATCTTTTTGTACGTTACTTTTATATAACCGATGTTTACTCTAGAATATCAGCTAAAATTTCATCTTGTAACTCAATAAAGAAGTGCTGAATATTGAGGAAGTAACATTGCTTTTTAATTTAAATAGAATTCTTTATCAATGCATATAACAATATCAATGTATTAACATGCATAACTAGTTGTGTGTGCTATAAATTAATAAATCCTCATTGGAAACATTCTGAATTCAGAAATTATTTGTTTTTATTTTTTATGCAAATGAATGTTATTGATAAAATATTGTTACAATTCAAGAAATGCCTGAAATACTATCGTGTTTTATGTTATAATAATTAATTCAATAATTATTAATCGTCGTTTCTAAACTTATATTGTCACTAGTTTGAGTTGTTTGTTATCTAACAGTACCGACTGATTATAAAAAAAACTATCCCGATTTATGAGACTGCAGATATCATACCGTTCATAGAAACTGAGTGAAAGTTTGGTTCAATGCATTTTGTGGTATACGTGCATGAATCATATGGAAAACAACAGTTGACGTTCAACAGTTACGGCTACAGTGACAAAGTTTCACAATTTTTCAAATGGCAACGCCAACATTTTTTTATTGGAATGTGTCCTCCATAGCAAAAAAGAATAAACACCTTCGGAACGGTATTTGTTGCAGGAAAATCACTAGCGCAGACAGACTAAAAAGAAAAGGGTGAACAACCAATAAGGGCAGAGAAGCAATGGAACGCAAATTTTTTTTATTATGTTCCACAAATTTTCCACTTTACCTTCTTCAATCACGATGACACTTCGCATGTTCCAGATGGTGCCTAGCACCGAAGCATGTACCATACTGAGAAGAATCTTTTGAACTTCACGTCTTTGATAGGCACACCACAGTTGTTTTCTCTTTTCATCTTAGTCTGTCTAGCACTGGTAATTTTCGTGCTATAGATACCGTTCCAACACTGCTTATTTATTTTTTTTTTTTTGCTATGGAAAACATATTCCAATAAAAAAAAATTGCTACTATCATTTGAAAATTCTGAAACTTTGTCGCTGTAGCCGCAACTATTGGACTTCTACTGTTGTTTTCAATATGATTCATGCACGCATACCTCAAAATGCATTGAACCAAAATTTTACTCAGTTTCTGTGAACGGTATGATAGCTACGGTCTCATACTTTGAGATAGTTCTTTTTTTATAATCACCAGGTACTAATTTATTCATGCTAACTAAATTAAAATCCATCTCCTCACAACAAAAGAAAGTTTTATTTTAAATTGTATTATAAACATGGAGTCTTCTGATTAATTGCTTTCTCAGTGCTATAGATAAACATAACGATAGTTGTTGTGGCAGGAGTAATATGTAAACTAACATAAATTGAATGTATTTAAAAGGTATTTACCATTATACTGATCAAAGCAACAAGTAAGCAAATGCAAGTCAAATAGTATTTTTGTTGTTTTAAAATGACATATCTATAAAATTAAAAAAATCATTTATATTAATATCTCACCAGTATTGTATATGCTGTGTGTATAATGATATGCACAATTTTTTCCGTCACAAGGACAATATTTAAAGACAAAGAAAACACTTTAATTTTTTTATTCTTTTTTCTTTCGATTTTGTCAGTTTTAGCATTAAAACGACGATATATAAGAGGTCTATCTGTGACACTGAGTTCAGTTAAATGCGTTAACATTTATTACTCACTACTTTTTTATAATGTTTTGTCTATTTAAAATAGCAACCCCAAATAATTTTTCAGTTAATTGCAAACAAATTAACTCATTTTAAATTAATAATATAAAATAAATCATAATTTTATCCAGTTACTTTCATTATACATTTCAGAATTATAATTTTCATCTTATTAAAATAAAATCGCCAGCTTTGCTACCATTTGAAGGGTATAAATATACATGTAGAAAGAAATAATGTAGTTTATGATATCTTGCTTAGTTTTTATCATAATAGATTAGTTTAACCCCCATCTCTTGGATGGGCAATTTCCAACGCTTGTCTAGTTTTAAGGACAGTTCGGAGTACAAAAAGGAGTTGCTGTAATAATTGCCATGGGGTTGCTAATATATTGGTTTCCTTTCTGATGTCTACATTAGAAGAAAGAACAAAATTTTAAACTGATTCAAAGAAATTCCATTAAATACTTTATTATCTCTTAATAACAGAATTAAGATTTCAAACTTTAATTAATTTTTAAATAATTTATACACAGTTTTATTGGATTTCTCCTTAGGTTGTCATCAAAATCCTCGATGAAAATGACAATGCGCCAAAATTCAACCAAGAGATATACACCGCTGTGATACCAGAAAACGTGCCAACTGATTTCAGTATTGTGACGGTGAAAGCAACTGACGTAGATAGCGGGGCAAACGGAGAGGTTACGTACAAACTTCAAGAAGATGGTGAAAATCAGCCTATAAGTAAGTACAAAAATAAAGAAATGACTTATTAATAATGAAGAAAAATATTTTAATTACTTTAAATATTTAAATTAATTTTTAATTATTTAAACTAATTTTTAAATATTTAACTACTTTAAATATATTATTATTGTTATTAGTTTTTTTATTTTCATTCAAAATATGGTGATCACTTTTGCTATTTCTAATTTGCTTTATTTCGTATCAGCTAACTAAAAGAATAAAAGGTTTTAGTACAAAAGCAATTTTTTTATAGAGTATCTGCATTACAGTATCGTCGCTCGGAAATGTGAGTCAGACATACAGAAACAATTTTTTTTTTTTTTTTTTTTTTTGCACCAGAATATGAAATAATGATTATATAGAATCAGTGGCGTCAGCAAATTAACCCTTTCTAGGGCCGTGAGAAGTATGCTTCCCACCAAATTTATCAATCTTCGCATGAATTTATGTAGGTTAGCATAAGTTCTGACAAATTTTTTTAGAAAGACAGAAACTTAGATGCTTTAGTTCTTTATTTTACACAAAATGATGTGTCTTGATTTGATACTTAAATATTAATTAACCAAATTAATTAATTAATCAAATTAAATTTATCTAATAAGCTAAATGAATCCCTTTTCTTATTCTAATTTCAAGTCTAAAAATATTTTAACATAATATGGCTAAAAAAAATGGCCCTTTAAAGGGTTAAGAGAAAGAAAAAGATTCACCAAATCAAATTTAGAATGCAGATTTAATAAAACGCAAATTTACAACAGCAGAACAATCTTTTTGCATGAATAATTAAAAGTGGAGCATGCGTCATTTCAGACTGCAAGTCCTTTGAATTGCTTTAAATAATTCAAAGACTTTTTTGCTGTACCGTATCCTACTTGTCTTAGTATTTCTCCTACCGAGGAACATCTCAAATAAGGAGATGAAAAATTAATCCTTCAGAGCTGATTCCCGCTTCCCGAATGGATATGTTAAAGCTGTAGAATCAAGTTACCTTCATTTCCACGACGAAATTAGTTGCGCAATAGTCGGTCATGACCATTAGGACTTGACATTAGTCACCGCTTCCGAACTGCCATGACGACGATCATTCAGCTATCCCAGATATTTACGCAAGAAAGGAGAAACTCTGATTTAGAGATTGCCACTGTATATATAATTTTTTTATATTATTATTCATATAATTAGGTTATGTTACTGTAAATAATTTAATTCATTTATAATGAATTTCCTATAGTGACCCCGTTTTTCATTTTCTATTGCAAGGAAGGTTTATTTTTCATGTTTACCCTTGACGTTTACATTCAACCTTTCCGGATCCCATGCACAAGAATAAAATTAAAAAAAAATAATGTTTCTTATGCTGTTGAATTTATAATAGTGATGTATTATGTTATTTTAATTAACTTCATAATTAACTTCATACACACGAGCAAGTTGCATATATTGCAGCAAATATTACTCTTCTTAATAAAACTTCGTGTTATAGCATTTAGTTTTTTTTGTTGTCACTATTATTGAACAAACGAGTTCAAATACAAACTTTTTTCATTTAGAAGATTTAACAAATTGTTCATTCAAAACGATTCCAGCTTTAAATGATATTGACTCTTTTTAATTTTTAAGAACTATTTTTTTTTGTATTATAATTTAAAACTCAATTCATAAAAAATTGCCAATTATAAAAATTATCTTTTTCATATGAATAAATAAATTTTAAAATATAAATATTTTATTGGAAGCAGCTAAATTTAAAAATGAACTTTTAACAACTAAAAAATGTTAAGCCGGCGTCCTGGTATAGGGGTAGCACGTCTTCCCCGTGATCCGGGCATCCCGGTTCGGGTATGGTTGTTCTTCTATCTGTGAGAGGTGTGAGTGTGCCCAAGAGGTTGTGCAAGTGAATGTTATACAAGAAGTAGCTAAGTTGTACTCTTGGCCCTAGTTAGCGCTACTGAAAAAACAAGAAACGTTCACTCGGCTTAAATTGCTAACAGATAACTGTCAGCGGGATTGTAAAGTGCCAAAAGTCACAACACAACAAAAAATTTCAATCCTTTTTTCTATAATACGAAGTTTCATTTGTGCATTAGATTACAAAAGTTTTTATTTTTATTTTTAAGTCTATAACTCAAACAAAGAACTATTAATTTAAAAGACAAAACAAAAAAAATCACTTTGATGCGATTAACTTGATTTCTATATGCTTTTATATGGATTAATAAAGGAATACAAACCAAACACGTAAGTATACCAAAAGAGTAAAAATATTTACTTTAATTCTCCGTTAGTTACTTTTTCTTTATCCTGAGATTCAAAGCGCGAGTTCCTTATGCATATTAATACAAATAATTAGTGATAGACTGAAAGATACCCCAACTATTTTTTGTTACGGAGTAAAACGGATTTTACATGAATCTTAATCTTATATTCAAACATTTTTATTGTTGATTCTAGCTCGGATTTTGCATCAATCTTAATCTTACTTTCATACTTATTTGCTGTTGATTCTAACACTTGATTTACATGAAACTAATTTTATTTTCAGACTTCTTTGCTGTTGATACCGAAACTGGTGTGGTGTCAGTCATCCGTGCTCTGTCCGGCAAAGGTCGAAGCGATCCTTACACGGTGATCATTGAGGCCAGAGACAAAGGCAATCCACCTTTGAGCTCCATCTGCCACCTTCTGGTCGTTATTGGAGACATCTCTACGAATGACGGGGTGCCACAGTTCATTCGGCCGACTGCCGGGGAAGTGGCATACATTCACGAAGTAAGTGTTCTTAGTTTATAAATATAGCTGGATGAGTATCAATAAAAATATTCCAAAGGTCTTAGTGATTTCGTAATAAAGTGTCTGAACCCAAATCGGAGAGTAATGGATTCAAAACTTTATTTTATGAATTCACTACTTTAAAAAAATAATGCTATGTAGAAGTACAGTTCAGTTAACTTTCATATATACCGATAAAAGATACTCTATCGGTACAATTTATGCGTTTTTGGGGAAATGTTTTGTTATGATTTTGTTTAAATTCAATCAAACTCTTAAAAAATCATTAGACTTATTCAGAATATTTGATGCCTCAATATTTAAGTAGCAAATTCTTTTCAGTGATAGAATAACTTATTTTTATTAAGTTGTTTATTGTAAAGAAAAATGTATTGTAAAAAATATATGCAATAAAAATTATTAATTTGGCTAACTATTTGAAAATAGTATTGACTAGAAAAAAAGCATTTGAAAGAATACAAATTCATGGCGATATTCTTCTTATAATATAATATTACCTCACACAAGTTGGCATCATGGCATAGAGGTAGCGCGTCTTCCCCGTGATATGGGCGTCCCGGATTCGACTCCTGGTTCGGGCTTGGTTGTTCTTCTGTGTTCTATCTGTGAGGTGTGTGAATGTGTCCCCCTGTAAAAAGGAGTTGTGCAAGCGAATGTGACGCATGAAGCAGCTAAGTCGTACTCTTGGCTCTAGTCGGCGCTACTGAAAAACAAGAGACGCCCATTCGGTTTAAATCGCTGACAGATAACTGTCAGCAGGCTTATAAAGTACCATAAGTCACAATTACCTCACACAAAATGGAGCTTTTTCCATTTAAAACTTTACCTATTGGAAAATAATTCTAACAACTCTCAGAATCATCCTAGAAATTTTGTTAATGTAAAAAAGAATTAAACTTAAAATGTAAAAAAAAAAAGTCGATAAAACAAATAAATGTGAAAAATAAAAACATCAATCATAAAATGTTTATACTATAAATTGTAATGTGATAATTGTAAAGTGATATCTTAAGTCAAAGTAGTTAGCTTTCTTTATTTTATTCATTTTGCATTTGTTTTAAGTTTTCTGTTGTAGGATTTTATAAATAACTTCAAAATAATATTTTAAATTAAGATAGCAAATTTACATTATTGTTTTCATTTTATGATGGTTTATTGTTTTAAGATAGTTAATTCACATTACTATGTCCATTTTATGATGTTTTATATTTATGATGGTTTATGGTTTCACGATAATAATCTTATATTAAAAGATGATTCCCTTTTTCTATGATCGTTTGTGTATATTACAGAATTAGAAAAAGGAATGATTGTACATGCATCTGTACCCTGAGACTTTGTTCTAAATAACATCTCTTGGGTTTGTGATCGCACTTTAAGAATTACTGATTGCAAAGTGAAACAAATCATTGATAAATGAATATAATACACATACTCAGATAATACAAAGCTTGATAATTTGTCATATCTTTTATTATATAGTATATGACTGTATTAAAAAATCAGTTTGGTTTTTTCCCCCACCAGAATGTAACAGTAGGAACTCAAGTATTTCAAGTAGTCGCATTCGACCCAGATAATTCCAATACAGCCAATGGTAAAGTAGCTTATAAGCTACTGGATGATGAGAGATCTGAAGATAGTGATTATGAGTTTGTCATCGATGCAGCAACAGGTGTGATTAGAACTCAAGCTCCGCTAGACAGGGAGCGTAAAGAAAATTATACGGTATGAGAATTCTTTTATTTGTACTAAAATCAAGAAAATGAATCAAGCATATTTAAAAAATGTAAAATGCGTCTATCTAATTTTTTCCTCGTTGTTTCGTTTTAACATTCATTCCTTTATTTAGTATAATGATAATGATAGTGCAGTGTATTTTAATGATAAATACTGAATACTTTGTATACTGTATGCATATTAGGAATTAAAAAAAATTCTAATCATAGCACTATTCAACCTAACAATTTTGAAGAATGTCCATCTTTAATTTAACTTACAGGCTAAAAAAAACTGTCACGTGAAACTAATTCAAAAATGGAAATAAGGTATTGTTGAAATGAATGCTTTATATGAATGTATACACAGTGACCGATCTAGTCATGGCCCATTAACTAGTTTTGAAAATGTTAAAGAAAGGCATTTATTTCTAAATGGAAAAATATTATACATGAAGTAATGCTTTATAAATAATATTTTTTCATCATTATATTTATTATCTCGGGCAAATGAAATATAAATCTTCAACTGTTTTAAGTTTGGAAGTTTTTAATCATTTTTAATTAGCTGTTGGGCCTTGATTAGAATGGACGCCATATGTTTTAATTATATGACAAATACTCAAATAACAATTATTTTAAATATGTATATATTTTTCGTTAAAGTTGTTTACTCTAAAAAGAATAAATTATATATATGATTTCCTATATTGAATGGTCATTTAATGCTATTGACATATATAAATCCTTATTTCTTCATTTTTTCCTGAGCAGATGATCGTTGTTGCTCACGACTTTGGATTTCCACCTCAAGAAGCTCATCGTGTCTTGAGGATTTTCGTTCTAGATGTGGATGACAGCGAACCACAATTTCAGCGACCACTGGTAAAAATCTATAAATTTCACTTTTCTTTTGAAACTGCTGTTTGAAAAATGAATACACTGAATGGCATTAAAATTTGAGCATTAAAATTTGAACCATCAATTTTGTTTTCCTATTTAGAAATCGCAGCCAATAGAAATTGTTTTGAAAGAGGAGGAACCAATTGGAACGATAGCTGGTGTTTTAAAAGCGGTTGATAATGACACGGGAGTCAATTCTATCATCGACTATTATATATTAAGTATGGACTTTTGGTTTAATATCTGAATTTACCGTAAAATTTTTTTGCTAAGTTCCAATCATATGTATTAAATGACTTTAAAGTATATGATAATCATGAGAAATTTTAAATTTACACATTCTTTCGTTATTTTTAAATGATAACCAGTTTAATAATCATTCTCTTGTTAAAATCATTTGTAATTATTTCATGCTTGAATTTCATCTGCTATTTTAATTAGACCGTGTAAGTATTTTTTAGAATTTTTTTCGATGCAGATTAGAATCTATAGTTAAGAGAAGATTTTGAGAATTTCTAGTAATTGATTAATAATTCATAAATGATTCACAATTTCTTTATTTCCAAAATATATTATTTTCACACATATATTTAATGTTATTAATAATTACACATTATTTTAAAAGGATCGTTGAATTTCAGAGGAGCAGATAAAAGAATGTATAAAACAATGATTCATTTTTATCGTTCCGAATGTATATGTCAAATTTTCCATCAAAAGACAAGCACAAGCGAAAATGTAATGTAGATTCGATATTTTAATTCAAAATAAACAAATTATAGCAGTGGAAAAGTGAAGACATATGTATTTGATATTTTCTAAAGCATGTGTGTGCAATTACAGTTTATTTAAAAACAATCACGTTGTGTATCTATATCTATCTATCTATCTATTTATATATATATATACAAAGTGTTGCCGAATTCGGCCGACAAATTCAGAAGAGTCATAGTAGGCATCAGGTGGATAAAGAATCAACATACAACATGGGGTCCTAAACGACGTGTATTTGGTGAAAATCGCAAAAATATAGAGAGTTGGAGAAATGTTGGAAACTGTAAAAAAATTAATAAAAAAATAACAAATAGTGCTTCAACTACGAATTCTTTTAAAAGTGAAAGCACATTCTTAAAAGTTTTTTTTTCTTATTTTTTTCATGCTGGTTACATGCGGATTTGATGATCTAGGGGGTTGCAAATTACTGAAAACGAAAAAGTAGTTTAGGAACCCATATTTGCAAAAATATTAAAACGAAGAAAAATAAAAGCTAGAAAATATAAGGAATTTTATATTCTATAATTTGATATAAGCGTGTAGTGTGAGAACTGGGGAGTTTTAAAGGTATTCAAGAAAAACTAAAATGGGAACTAGGAAACATCGCTGCAACATCAGTACCGATGTTCGCAGAGAGCGTTGTCAAATTCGAAAGACAAATTTAGAGCAAGGATAATAGACATTAAGTAGATGAAAAATTACCAGTAAACATGGGGTTGCAGGTAACGTTTTTCAATGAAAATCACAATTTGGTTGGATATGTATATCGTTTTCCATCAATGTGATTATTTAGTAGCAGATATTTAAATTTTTTTAAAAAGAATTTATCATTTTACGAAGATTAATAAAAATGCTGTGGAAACTAAATTCCTTTTGATGAAAACATTTTTTTTATTTTTAAAATAGTGCAAAAAATAGATTTTATGTGCAATATTTCTGAAGTTAGGGAGGAAAATCATTATAGACTGGATCAATTTAAAAGCAAAAAAAAATCATTAGAATTTTGAAAAATACGTACTTTTTTGTCAATACATATTATTCAAAAATTTACTATCTGCAAAAATTTGTAGTCTCGTGTATAACGGCCTGTTTTGCAGAGCATTTAGATTTATTTTTGTATATCTAATAATGCCGTTTCATACAAGACTATAAACTCTACCAAGTCAATATTTAGTTAAAATAGCAGAATAATTGTTTCCAATTTTACAGCTTGATTAGTTGAAATTGCCATATTATCTAAATATTTAACTTCGCTTGATTGCATCATTTATATTTCCAGATGGCAACGATGACGATGTGTTCAGCATTAGACGATCATCAAACAACGAAGGTGAATTAATGGTCCAGAAAAGAATCGATCGCGAAAAAGTGGACAAATTCACCCTCACCATTAAAGTGAGCAAACCATCCGAGTCAGTCACGGAATTTGGCGAGCCATACAATTATCAGGACTTATCTCAAACTCAAGTGACTATTCTGGTAGAAGATATTGACGACAATCCGCCAACTTTCGAGAATTCTAACTATGTTTTAGGTAAGGAATAAAGAAGTGATCAGAATACGATTATCACCATTGGATTAAGAATAAAAGACTTATTAATAAATAATGTGAGCTGTGAAACAATGGAAATTTAAAAAGGGCATTTATAATAAAATATTTGTATATTATTTACTTAACTATATAAAATAAAGCTATGATAAAAGGCCAATGTTTGCAGCTTATGAAAGCTGTTCAGAAAATTCCTGTGCATGCAAAAAAAGGGAAAAAATGACAGTTGTTTGAAAATGGTATTTCTGACAACTTTCAGTTACATTCGTATCTTTGATATATTTACATTGTTTCATTTTATTTGATTTAGAAATTTCTTATTGTGGTATTAATAGTTTTTGCTTTATTATGTGCGGAAGCAAGACGTTTACAGTACTGTCTATTTTCATATTTAATTAGAAACTCAGTTTGTATGTTTCTGAGATTTATAACCATTTTCAACTTCAAATATTAAGTACTATAAACATTGAAAAAATTGACCTCACCGTTAGGGATCATTGTTCACTCTTAAAATCCTTTCTTGGAATTACGTCTACCTATGAAGAAAGCAATTTAAGAAAACAAGACCCGGAGCAAATTAAATTTCATATGATGTGCCAACAAAATTACCGAAATGCTTCGAATTTTAAACTCATTTGGTTAAAAAGAAATGATTTAAAAAGGGCAAAGTATCTATCCTCTTTTTGTTACTATATTACAAAATAAATTACGAAACGCGCTTTATTTTTTTGTGTAGAAAAAGTTGAAAGGATGCCTTTTTTCTCTGGTTTTAGAGTTTAGAGACTGTTTTTAGAAGTTGGTGAAGTGTATTACTATGCCAGATTAAAATAATTTCCAAATATTGTTTATAACTTTGATGATTTTGTACCCAGTAGGAATACTTCCCTCAGAACTTTCCCGCTTACTCTCTAATAAATTTACTTTCTCACTATTAACCGTCTGGCATTGGCAGATAAGAATGAAAAAACAAAATATTTTCTTTGCCGATTGATCAGGGTGATGCGGTCAAAGTAAAAGCACAAGAACAGCGACGGCGTATTTTGGGCACCTTTCTTTCGACCAATCGAAACAAAAATTTCACACAGAACTACAGTTGTAATAATATACGGAATTTCATATATTTCTGTCATTACGTTTTTGAATTATCGCGTTTACATGCAAGTGAAAATGCAAACCAACATATGGTCTACCCTTAACGAATTTGGTTCCAAAATTTAATAAGTATTTTATACTTAAGATGTTAAATGTGTGCAAAAACTTTTATTCACCTAGTTCTCTTAATTTTGTAGTAATTATGTTAACTTATATTCGGAGAGCTGAACAGACAAATGACTTCTGAATGGATTTAGCACAAAATTTGTTGGAAATAGAAAATTGTGGTCTAAAGACCATTTACCGAATATCGTTGTTCAAAGAGTTTTTAGTCATGATGTTCATTGACAAAGAGACAGGATGATTTCCAGAATGTGTCTTTTCATACTCGAGAAGGTCTGAAATGCGGAAATCCGTCGAAATCTCCAGTTTCATGATTAAAATACTTTTCTTTTTGCAGTACTTCTTTTACTTCCTACACAAGAGAGTAAAAAAAATAAAAAAAAAAACATGCCATAAGTAACCAAATTTTATAAATGCGATTAATACTTAATCAATATTAATACAAAAGATTCCATTCTGTTTTCCAGAGGAGAATCCTTATTGTTATTCTCGCTTATTCTCTTTCAATTTATTCTCCTGTTACTTTGATTTCTCGCTCATTCTCCTTAGTCTCTTGTTACTTCGCTTTACCGCTTATAATCTTAATTCCCCGCTTTCTTGATTATTCTCCGGTTATTTTACTTTCTTGTTCATTCTCCTTAGTCTCCTGATACTTCGCTTTCCCGCTTATTTTCCTGTTACAATATAATTAATTTCTAAGTAATCCTTATTTTAAAATAATGGGCTTCTTTTTGTAATAAAGATTTTATAGGTGATTTTAATTTTAACCATGCTTATTATTATTATTTTTTTTGTTATTGTTTATTTGAGTTTTGATTTCATTTATGTTTTGTCTCTAGGAGCAAGAGGAAATACGGATGTTGATACAGAATTAATCACCTTACATGCTTTTGATCCGGACGTGTCTTCTAATCCCATGACGTACAGCATTAAAAGCATGGCATTCATTAGAGTATGCATTTTCTTCTTTTGAGATTCTTTAAAATTTATTATTCATTCAATTGAATATTTTGATATCAAATTAACTTTTAAGAAAGCTATGTAACATTCTACTATTTATTTATGTTATATTTTCTTTTCTAAGTTTTAGAATAACACTTTATATCTTTGATAAGTGAACCACATGAACGTTTATTTAAATAAGGATGATGATTTTTGTTACTTTGGTATTCTATAAACTATTTCTTTCAGCTCTTAATAGATTTCTCAAATAGTTTTTTTTAAATCTATACAAAAATATACATTTAACGAGAAAATATATTTGTTGAATATAAAATAGTGTCAAATTCAGCTAATAAATAAAAAGAATAAATAACTTTTCTTGGTAAAAATGACTAAAATTCAGCTTACAAAGAGAATAAATTCTATGTAGCATAGCTTTCTACAAGCGAGTTTAAAATTTGTATTTAGAAATTTCACCCTCTTTAAATACGATTATAAAGTGTTAATAAAGAAATATTTATTCTGTATCCTTATATTACAGCCATCAACTGATGAAAACGTAGGTTTGGATGCATTTCATATCAATTCTGAAACTGGTGTCATAAACAACAACGAACCTCTGGGCAAATATGTTGGTGGACATTTTGACATCACCGTCGAAGCCCGCAGTTCTCCCGATGCTCGTTTTGTAGCTCATGCCAATGTTAAGGTAAAACAGCAGGAGTGATCTCTTTGAAACTTTCTCGCATATTCTTTAATATATGTAATTGTGAAAGAGCTTATTAGAGTGAGATTTATTTATGTGTTTGGCATTTATTAGAGTGTTTGGCATTTGACCATCGATATGCTATTATACATCAATGGAGTGGTCTCCCTAAACCACTCTTCCAAACTCTCTAATAAAAGTGTTATTTCCCTTCCTTGGCGTAAAATTGCGAACATTGGATAAGGCCACGAATGCATTATCCAATGCCGGCGAATAATAATTAAAGAATACTGATCTTTCGCATGAATTCGGTATTTTTATATAATCTATCATGTGATTCTTGGTGATTGTTTGGTGATTATTCTCTAGCATATAATTAATAGCACCCAACAACCAAATTTCTGTTTTAGACACTTGTTTTTCAACCGACTGAAACCGACACAAATCATATATCAAAATTCATATATTTAAGTTTCTGCGCATTTAGGTTATCGTATATACGTACTGGTGAAAGTACAGACCGACAAATAGTCAATCACTTCACGGATTTGGTCCCAAATTTGATAAGTATCTAAAATTTAGATTTTTACCCAAATTTCATCTATTAGGGTTTCTTCGGTTTGTAGTTCTCGTGTTAATTTATATTCGGATAGTTGAGAAAATAGATTTCCCCTGAATGGATTTCGCTAAAAATTTGATATGAATCTAAAAATTTGTTGTAAATACCATTTAACAATTTCCATTCAATTAGCTCAAAGAGTTTTTGAGTTGTCTTGTTCTCTGAGATAATGCCAAAATGTCAAAAATGTGTTTTGGCATAATAGCATAATGCTAACAATATGTATTGGAATTCAGGGAAATCTTAAAAGCAGAGATTAATAAAAATCTCGAGATCGAATTTTTTTGACGATTACAGTACTTTGTATACGAAAAAGTAAAAAAAAAAAAATCAATGCAGCTAATGATTTTAGAATATTTTTGCCATTATTTTTCTTTTGAATACGGCTTTATAGAATATATTGATATTATACGTTATAGAGGTTCACATTTTAAAGTATTTTACAAAATTTCTTTTTATTCATGCACTTCCATCTTTAAAGTTCTTGTATACAGTTTGATATACAACCTATACGGTTTAGTATTAGTGCTGGTGGATTTCTTTAAAAGAGAAAGAAAAAACGAAAATTTCTTTTATGATATTATTTAGAGATATTACTCTTGTTCAGTGCAGAAAAGAAAGCTGATGAAAAGATTATGTTTAAGTTTTTTATTTTTAAATTAAGAATTACTCAAAAATTATTACTCAGTATGTATTTGTGGTTTAATTTTAAATATTGCTATTAAAATTAACTTTTCTTTATAGATCTACATTCTGCAGGATCGGGATTTACTGAAATTTGTATTCTACAAGCGGCCAAATGAAGTCAGAGAGATAATTCCTGATTTTGAAAAGTAAGACCAAATTCCAACTAAAAGTAAAAATGTAATAATTTGAAATAGTATAACCTATAAATCTCAATTTCAGTGCAGAATTTAAAATTGCCATTTGTATAAGGAAACAATATCGATTAATCGTTTTTTCCCCTTCTACATTTCAGAGCTCTGAAAGAAGCAGTTGCTCAACCAATCTCTTTGAACATCTATGATACAAATTTTTATGCCAGAAATGATGGTAGCCTAGATTTTGAAAGGTATGCTCCTGTAAAATTTCTTCCTGATTGGCATCAGATTTTAGAAATGTATGCATTCTCTTTGCATATCACAAAAGACATAGTTCGATTTTAAATTTAGTGTAGTGCATCGCACAAAGAAAGTTGAGTTTTTTCCACCAAAATAATAATCAAAGACAACAAGTAAAAAAATCACCTCTTCATCCAAAGCTTTGTTCCGTTTCCTTTCCAGTTACAGTTAAAAGTTTGTTCCAAGCGTTCTTTCAGACTTCGCTAATAGTAGCCAAACATCACAGTTATAATTGTTGCAATTGTTAAATGATATATTCTTTTAGAAACTGCAATTTCGTAAACTAGCCTCCTTTGGTGATCAACATGTTCACTTTTTGTTGTTGATTATCCCCAAAAGATCTGACATATGTCAAATCAGCTGCAGTAGGTTGTTGACCGCTAAAAATTTCACATGTTCACCTATATGACTTTTTAGGCTTTTACGTGATTAATATGGAATGCATTTTTGTTTCCATTTATTAAAAGATGACTATTGTTCAGGTGGAGAAGTCGGCGATCCCATCCACTGTACGACATCCCGTCCTTTTACTCTTTCAGGCACCTCCGAAAACTCTCACCTTCGCTAGAATTTTTTTGGTACAAAAGAGTCATTAATAATTCATCTTCCAAAAAAAGAATCATACACATGATTATATTCGTAATTGATAGCGAAGCACTATTCCAATTAAATTAACCCTATCCATTATTCAGTGCCTTTTTTAATACACCTAGTATTCTATTCATAATATATCCTTAAAGCCTCCTCATGTACTATCTAATTTTATAATTGCTATATTTTTTCACATATAGTTTTATATTGCTATATTTTTTCACATTTTCATTATCTTGTTTATTCATACAGTTTTATTGTACTCCAGATATTTTTCATTCCAGTTTTTTTTTAAATCATTTTTTGTTATGTTATACGTATTTGTATTTTGTTATTTTTATACTTCTTTCCAATTGATTGCAGTGCATTTTTTAAAAATAAAGTTCACCTACTACAAATGGAAAGGGACCACATGAGCTCTAGAAATATTACAATACAAGCTAAAAATGATATTAATGGTGTGATGTTAAGTGTTAAGATACGAATTTAAAAATACGAATTCAATTGGATCAATCAGCTGCGAATTATTGTGGGTGAAAATTAAAAAATGCATATACTACGAAATAAAAGCAAAAGTGAAAATCCTATATCGGAGTTAATGACTAACAAAAACATTTTTTTTTTTTAAATTTTAACATTGTAAAAAGCAAACGATTGAATATTTTGATTAATTAATTCGAATTTATCATAACATTAAAAGCATTTTAACACATTGTGTATGAGGAGATACCAATGCTCCTTTTCCTCTTCTCAAACCCCCCTTTTCCTAAAGTAGAATCTGCCCTTATGTAAGCTGCTAAAGCTGCGCATGTGCCAGCTGCTAGACGTTTACGTCACATGTATTCTATATGATAGATAATCTTTCCGATACTGTTCTTAACCTTCCTTCAGGTTCTTAGTTAATTTTTTATTGTAATGTCTTTTATTGAATGTTTGTTGCTGAATAAATATATGCTTTTGATGTTTCATAATATTCGTTGCGCAAATTTCCAACAGTGTACAAAATTAAATTGAAGAATGTTAAACAAAATTGTACCGAAATGAAATTGATATGATTAAAAAGTAATGTTTGAGTTTTAAGATAATGCCGAAATGAATTTTCTGAGATATTTTTTGAAGAATTTATCATTTCCATGAGTAATTCATCGTTATTTCTAAACTTACGAAGGTTAAGCTGAACTTTACGTTCTATTAAATTTTCTGTTTTGCATCTTGATTTTTTTACACTTTCTTTCCTCCAAAAGAATAGATTTGGGGGAAGGGGGCAGGAACAACGATCCATCTCCAGTCCATTTCCAGTGTACTAACATTTCTAATAGCATTTTTAACTTAATTATTTAACAAAACTTTGCATTAAGAATAGCCGTAAAAAAGTTCAATAAAACAGATTGAAATGTTAGTATAGAAATTTGTTTACAAAGGGTATCCAGAATGAACACAAGGTTTGAATTTGTCACCATTCATGCAGTAAAGTGTTGGAAATCCTATTGAAAACCATTTGGCAGCTGATAGTTTAGTGTTAATAAAATTTAAGCTTTACAAGATAAAACAACGTGTTAACGTAAGATTCGAATTAAAAAAATAAACCACAGTTTTTTTTTCTTTAAATTGTTTTAATTTTATCGAATCGTAAAGTACACAGGGTAGGGCCATGTGCGGAATAACACAGAGGAAAAATGGCCTCCACTACTTTGCTGGCACATACGCACTCTTTTGGCGAAATTTTCAGTCACCATTTTGCATAAAAGGGGCTGAATTTTGTTGGTGCAACGTTGAATTTCCTTCAATGTGCGCGTGCTCATGAGCTTTTTGGCATAGACCTTTTCCTACAAATAACTCCATAAAAAGAAATCCAATTATATTAAATCACACGGTCTGGGGGACAAATTCCCAAATTTTGGAACTGTGGCCGTCACATTTTCATTATTTTTGAAATATTGTTCAACAAAGAAAACACGTTGTTCTATCATGTAACACTCCATTTTTACTAACCCTAAATTATCAGATGTCAAATGTTTTTTAATAGGGTTGCCAACGCTTTACTACATGAATGGAGGGAAATTCAAATCTTGCGTTAATTCTGGAACACCCTATATTTGATTATTGCTTTTCGGCATTAAATAATAAGAATAATTTCTGAGCCATGTAGGTTAGTGTTTTAAATATATAGATGCGAGGTATATTTCTCATTGTATTTATGTTGCACTATATATGTTGTGTTGCACTGTAATATATTCGAAATGTATACATGATTGGAATTTAGAATGAAATCTCAAATTTCTCATAATAAAGCCTTAGAAACATCTCAAATAAATCTTAGCAGTATTGTGAATTAATACGAATAATTTTTTAAAAAGATGCTGCAATAAAAAAAATTTTTGTTAGAGACAAAATTTAGCCAACCTATATTCTGTATCATTCCTTGACGAAATGCATAGAATAGTTAAACTTCATTTAAAATATTTATAGCAAGAGACTTTGTTTTATCATGTATGTAACGGTTCTATATTTATGATGGAATACAGTTATCATTTCAAGAAAACTTCACAAACAAAAGAAAAATGTACAAAAGAACTCTTTTATTTTATTTAGCTTTAAATTAAATTTTACTCTTATTTTAATCTATATTATTTTCTATTTTGTAAATAGGAAAATAATCTAAAAATAGGATTGTAATTCATTTTACATTTACTTTTTCACGTTCTCCATCTTTGGTTTGAAATGCTGATCTAAATTCCAGAGCAGTTGTAAAATATATTCAGATTATATATGTGATAAGAATTTGCTCTAAGCTCAACTATTTATACTTATATTTTGGTCCGTCTGACTTTTTTTCCTTTTTTCCCCATTACTTGAAAGTAAGCAGGGAATAGAAAAGGTCAAATTAAAGTTTTCTGGCTGGTATTTCATCTACCGTAGCTGCAAATTGGAGAGTAGAAATATCTTCAAGAGCAATAATCTTTGCTTCCAGTCATTTTTCTCCTTCCAGCTTATCTAAAAATCCACGATTTGATTATTTTCCCTTGCTTTGATATTGATTTTAATGTTTGTCGAGTGTTTTCTTAAACCTAGCAGTATTGACGGCATAGGAAAAATAATAAAAGGTACTATCTGTATTCCAAACTCTCCCTCCTATAGCTCGACTTTCATGCATTCAGTTAGATGCATCTTTATGTACAATGGAAAAATCTCTCATTTTTGTTCACCAATATTATTTTTATATTTATCTATTATTTTTCTGATCATATCAATCATTATAAAATCTATGATGAATAATTAAATGTTCATTATTATCATTTCTGTTGTTCATTTGTTAAAATATTAGAAATTTATAGGAGTCTTCTTTTGTAGCACAAGTTCGTGCTTCCAACTTCTGGAAAATGACGTCATTATTGAGCCAAAGAAAGTCATGAAGATC
Organism: Argiope aurantia; assembly: GCA_026543865.1. Classification (NCBI taxonomy): domain Eukaryota; kingdom Metazoa; phylum Arthropoda; class Arachnida; order Araneae; family Araneidae; genus Argiope; species Argiope aurantia. Next base: position 454,820 of record JAPMOR010007352.1, read on the forward strand.
CTGAATAAAGCCAAATCGCCAAGTGTTCGAGAATTATATTCGAACTACAGCTTAGTAGCAATCGAAGTAAGCATTATTAAATTTAAGTGCTTTAATATTATTTTTTCGTGCTCTGTTTCTTTTACTCTAGCTTAAATGAAACTTCCATACCTTAGACACAAAGACATTTTAAAATAATTGAAAAGTGGTGTAACAAGGGTAAGTGGCGCCTAGGTTACAGCACTATTTATTTTACCTCTTGTTACTATTAATAGTAAAGTGACATAAACGTACTAGCATGTGTCTGGTGTGAATAAAATTAAAAACAAGAGCATCTGGTGGCAGTAAATTAAATTGGGCTCAAAATAATGCTAATTAAAATTTGAATGAAAATTGAAAATAAATTATCCAATGTTTAAAAACTTAAAAAAAAGGACAAAATGTAATTAAAGTTCTGTGGAAGAACAAGAATTATATAATCAAAGAAAATATAATGGGAAAACTAGAAAATTATTACAAAACAATAAAAAAAAATTCTATTTCAAAGCTACGAGCAGCAAATGAGCAAAACGCATAGATTCGAAATACAAATTGGCATTTTTCTCCTTATAATTAACATGTGAGCTTAAATAGTCTCTGTTATTGCTGATCTTTATTATCATGTCCCACATTCTGAAGGATTCTATCAATCATCTCTACTTTTCACAGAGTTGCGCTTCAAGCAGAGAAGCTTATAGAATGCTTTGGAGTGAAATAGTTGTCCTTTTCATAGCTGCCTTCATGGCGTTTGTGTCTTTCATACTATGCATACTCATCTGCACCATCTATTCAAAGTAAGCATTCATTCCATTGCAAAATCTATTTTATATTTATTTTTCATGTTGTTACATTTCAAATTTATATCTAATATTTTTCCCAAACAATTTTCTTACAGTTATAAGAAAAAATTGAAGAGAATGTCATATTGTAAGTATATTCATTCTTTCTAAGATCAGAATTTCTTTAACATCTCAACCAAATGTAGAGATACAGTTATAAGAGCTGCATATAGTATCTTAAATTTAATTTTTTTGAATAAACATGAGTATTTCTGAAAATCTGAAAGTATTTCTGAAAATGAATTTATTCTTAGAATACCCACCAAGAAACTGAAAAGGTTGAAAATCTTTTTATGCAAAGTGCACCTGATTCTAGAATGTAGTTTAAAGAGCAATTTTTAAAAGCTAAGGATCAGCAATTAAATAACTGCTTTGTCTAGAGTCTAGACTGCATCGATATTTAAAACTGAAAGTCAGCGCTTTGAATCTGAAGAGATAGAATTCATTTACAATATCTTCATTAAGACTTGATAAAATTATAGTTAATTCATATAAAACGCATACATGGAATTACTCTCTTTGTATCATTGTTTTTTTAAACTGTTCTGTAATTCTTTCTTAGGCGGAAGATCGATATATAATTATTTAAGCCATAATTTACCAAATATAAGAATCCATATAATTTCATTTGCAACTCAACGAAAGAAATGAAACTTCATTTTTTCTATGATTAAACGTTTCTCGAGCGAACATTTTTTTCTACATATCCAAGATGGCGTTAATTAAGTGAATATATATCTGTTGGCAGAATTTCGCGTGTATGGCAGCGAGAGCTTACCCTAATCATTAATCTAACTAAAAAAGCAACTAATGGACGATTCAGAATTTCTCTTAGTAGTATGCTTTTACATTTTTTAAATGACATTATCAGCGAAATTAATGAACCAAAAAATAACTTGAATCATTATGTTCAGACATGGTAAATTAGGAGCAAATTATGAAGTAAAAAATTTATTGCAGAAAGAATTTGAGAGGACCTAATAAAATAAACATTAAACTAAACTATTAATATACTATCTATTAGTCAAATTATCAACGATTATTATAATTATAGTTTTTGCTTCTCTCGTAAAGTATTTAGAGTAGCAAATTAGAATAAAAAATAGGCAAGAAAACTAAAATTAAAAGCTGAAAAACTTTTCAACTTTTGTGAAGTTATTACTGCAAAAAATTCAACTGTCACCCAATAATATCAGCCGTCCACAACCGCAAGTCGATTAATCAATTTAGAACAATTTATTATGCCATCAGGAATGCCTAGAAACCACTTAATATTTTAGCGATTTCGCATTTTTATAGCTGCTATCGGCTTGCTTTGTAAATAATATCAAAAAAAAAGTATGATGCAGAATTTAAACGAAAGTTTTTTCTAATTTGCAAATGTTGTTTTCTATTTATTTTGTAGTCATGTGATTTTGATTTCTCTGGATGAATTATTATGCTAAAATATGGTATATTATCGATAAAATGTGAAATGCATGTTATGACATAAATAATTTTAAAAAATCTAAAATGCTGTACGTACAGATTATTGTATCTAATGCTACCAAATATGGAGTTCATTTATTTCTTGGATGGTAAATAATCGTTTGCAAAGGAGTTTGAAAAATCCTAGTTTGATTTTGAATTAAAATTTAACAAACATTTTAAATAAACCTCAAAACTTTTGACCTTTTTGGCAAAAAAAGATATATTTTGCACTATTTTAATTTTAAAAAGTTTTTTAAGGCTTTTCAGTAATATTGATTTTTTTTCTTTAACTAATTTTCTAATTTAAATTATTTTTTAGGAAATTTTGCGCTAATAATTTTCATTGTTCTGTTACTGGATTTATACTCAAGTGCCTTGTGACGATATTAAATGAATTTATTTTCTGCTCGATAATGCTAAAAATTTTTTAAAAAAATAGATGGATTAAAGATTAGATTTTTTTTAATCCCTACCTATTTATTTGAATTATCCCATTAAACTGCATTTTAATCAAAAATTCTTTTACCTTAATTATCATTATTGGAATTAAAAAATTATAATGTAAATCTATATTAATATAAGGAAAATTCTGTAATTTAACAGTTTTTTTTCTTGCAGTTCATAGCGTATACTTGACAGAAAATGGGTATGTTTTTATTTTAATTATCTTCTTTACTAAATATAATTTATTTTTATTCTATAAATCCTGATGATAATAAATATGTTAGTAATAATAAGTTGTGAAAAAAGTTGAGAAATGTTCTAAACAATATAAATGTATGTGACACTAAATCGTTGGATTGATGCCGAATTTTTATGTTTTAAACATATTGCCAATAAAAAGTAATTCATTATCTGTATCACTTCGGTAGTATGTCTATTACTGCAGGATTATTGATATATTGATTACAATATACATGATTCAAAATCAGGATTTTGTTTAAAATTTTGTTAAATAGAAAATTTTGTTGAATGTAGATCTAGTAATTACAAAAATTCATAGAAATAAGCTTATAGTGAGATCGATTTATCTGTGTCAAAATTCTATAGAAGAACAAATTGCAGTTATAGCAAGGAAAAACAGAAACGGACCTCTTTGGTTTGAACAGTATTAAGTGAAAAGGAGGGCATCTCAGCAACATTTTCTTCTCTTAAATTCCATCCTACTCCAATGGACGTTTGATCCTGACACACAGTGAAACGTTATAGGCCGTGTTTTTAATGGAACGTGAATGACATTATGTCATTAAGATGAACTTCAGGTACTTTTACCAGTAGAAGGAACTTTTGATTCCAATGTGGTGAATGAACGATGTAATATGGTAGAAAAAAGAAGAAATTATGTAGGCCTCTCAGGTCTCTTTTCTTCATCATCTTTCAGATATTTTTTCTTATTCCACTAAACTTTGTAAACTACAGTTGATTTTATTTAAAATTTAATAGTATAGCTTTTATTGGTTTTCTTGTGTCGCATTTGATTGTTAACCTTATCTATGGTGCAGTATAATCAAATTCGGTTTTTGCGCCAAAACACTTACCAAGAATCGAAGAACATTTGATTCTAAAACCTTGAACCCACGTAATGTCATTCAAAATCCACACGCAGAGTGGATCTTGAATGACATTACGTGGCTAACACGTGACGCTTCTGCTTGAAATTGAATTTCTGCGACTCAGTCATATGTAGTAAAGTTGGAAAATATGTAATAGAACGTCTCTACTGACGCAAGTAGTAAAAATAATATCTACAATCTTGTGATCGAGAAATGAAGACCAACAAATATTTTCTAATATTGGTAATGCATTCAATTAATTTTAATATATTTACATAGGATGTTTCATTCCTTTAATAATATCATCGTAGATTGATTCTTTAATAACAGCTTTGAAATGAGATATTTATGTGCCAGTATTATTTTTTAAGCTATGTTTGTGATATCATATTTCCTATATCTTTCTGGTTTTTGAAATATCGAATAACTTAATCAAAATAAAATTCTGAAATCAGCTTTAGTTAACGTAATATCCAGACAGATCTTTGAAATTTTCAACTATTATTAATTTTTTAGACATAATCACTATGATTATATTTTAAATTTTATGTGCAGGTCTAAATACTGAAATATGTTTTTAAAATAATTTTAAATATATTTTACAGGGGGCATCCACCAATACTGAGTCCTGCTGAGTAAGTATTGTTTCAGATGAATTATTAACATAAAAAGTTTAAAAGCAAATTTTTTGTAAATTACGACATGTAGGATGAAAATCTGTACAAAACGCTCTACACAAACTGTATAAAATCTATAGTATTATATACATCTTTTTCTTTACTGAATTAAATCCTCCGGGATGCGCCTCGAAATGAGAACGAGAA
>JAPMOR010007352.1:459923-574924 GCA_026543865.1 Argiope aurantia
TATTGTAAATATAATAAATCTTTCTTAATATATTAAATTCAATTAGCCAAATTAGAGCCTCATTAAAACGAACAACTTATGTATTTAAAGTTTTTTGATAATTGCAATATCTTAGAAGTTAGGGACTGAAAAGTGATTTTTCACTCCCTAATTTTGACTATTTCTAAAATCAACTATTTTTGTTGCCAAATAATACCTTAGATGTAAAGGAATCTATTATTATTATTTATGTTGCCAACTAGTACTTTAGATGTAAAGGAATCTATTACTATTATTTGTATTGCCAAATAGTACCTTAGATGTAAAGGAATCTATTACCTTCCAGCTTGCAAACAGGAATATTTTTTTTTAATATGCTTTTTATTTGCAGGCAACAAAGGATCTACGAATGGCAGGAAATGAATGCTCCTCTGGCTGATGCTGCATCTTTTCGTAGTTATCCGACTCTTCGATAATGTTGACAGCACATTATTATATTGCAAAACTTTTAATAAAAAAATAGGACAAATGCCACTATTTCTCGGAATCCAACAACCTCATGATAGGTGTCAGTCATCTACTACAAGCGGGTATACTGAAGAAAGAATAATTAATGAAGAATTAGATGAAATGGACATATTTATATAGCAGTAATTTCATGTTAAAACATAACGTTTTGTACAGAAATTCATTTCCCTTTGTATAGTTTATAATTTATTAATATTTTTAATAACTTGTGTCTGGATGTTTTCTTCTTCTTTTTTATGTCAATAGAATTTGGTGAAGAACAAGCACATGATTTATGCATAAATGTCATGAAATTCGGAATGAAAGAACAAATTATTCCATTTTTTTTTTCTAAGATACAGTACTTAAAATTTTCATTGTTAATTTTATAGTTTACATAATTACATATATTTTACAAATTTTAACATAATTCTTCGTTTACAATTATAAATAAGTAGTCGACACTTCAGAATTGATATTTACACACATTTTTATTTTTCTGAAATGAGTAAATTATTTTTTATGAGAAGACTTATTATGTACCATTATATAAAACTAAGCCTACAGTATAGACAAGAAAACCTTGGATCGAAATTAATCTTCTTAGAATTACATTCACGAAGTTGTTGACGACTCTAAGTTGGCTAAACTATTATAATAAAGAAAGACCTTGATCTTTCGTTAATACTTGCTCATAAATAGATGAATGCTGATGCTCCGTGTGAGATGACAGGTGATGAAACAGCTCTAAATATTGATCGGATCAGTCTTGAAGAGCAGTCAAGTGGGGCATTAATGTTAAAACAACTTTTTTTTGGACGTTCTAATTGCTATTGATGTTTATGTTTTGCTATGAATTGCTATGAATGTTTTGAAAACCGAATCAAGTCTCAAGTAATTTGCACATTAAATACGTTCTACTGAACCAAGTCAAGTAATGCTTAAAATGGTTATATATAACATCTAGAAAACAGAAAAGTCACGAATAATGACAAAAAGTTTTTGAAGAAACCGAATTAAATAATTTTTATAGATCTATTCAATATTATCTCCACAATATTAATATATTGATACAAAAAGGGTGCGTGTCAGTTTTAGCATTTTACAAGCCATATTGTTTATTCTACAGGCATAAAAATTGACACATATATACTTTGTATGGTAGAAATGTGCACCTAAGAGCGAGAGTTTTGAAATTTTAATTAAAATTACAATTAATTAAAAAATAATTAGACTGATTTTTGCGCGATAACTTCCAAAAATATTCTTGCACATAAATGAGTTTTGCACCATTTTAAAGTCAAATACAACAATATTTTCATGGTTGGGAATGGAGCCGAAATCGTTTTCATTGTTTCATCAAATATTTGAACACGTGATTTGCTTCCATTGTTAAAAGCCAAAGACGGACTTGTGTAGCTTACAGAAAGAATAAAAGTTGGAATACTGCTAAACTTAGCAAAGAGATGAACGAACATAATGTTTTCTATTAGTAAAGTTCATACACATAATCAGAACATAGATAATGAGATTAAAATAATATGACTTTAATGTTTGACAATTTGACGGAATCCCGGACATGAAGTTATACCTAAAAAATTTAACTGGAATTAAAAATGGCAAATATTCCCCGAGGACCAGCTGATCGCCAAATAAGCTACCAGTACTAATGAATAGTCGGTGGTAAATGAACAATAAATGTTCTAATTTTAATAATTTTGGAGAAATTTTACAAATTATTTGATAATTTATTTTTCTTCCATATAAATCATGAACCAAACGAAATCTCTATTCACCATTATGTTCTATATTCTATTAAATAATTTTTAGTCCATAGATAATTTTTCTTTGCTTCTATTTTGACATGTGTCTTATAGGAAAAATAAGAAGAAATAATATATCACTGTAAAAAGAATCTTTAATTTTTTACATTTACATTTTATTTTGCTTTGATTGTACAATTATGAATACACATATAATACATAATATAAAAACTAAAAAATAACAATTATAAAATCACACGATTTTCACAAAACGGTTTCAATTTATTTTGAATATAAAATTTAAAAACAAAAGTTCTGAAAATAAAGTATCTTTTGGAATACACATAATTTATCAATATAAATATTTTTATAAAGTATTGTAGAGTTAAAAAAAACTATCAAATTTCGACAGCAATTGATTTTTATGTCCAATTTGTATTTAGTAACAATTAATAGTTTTTCAGAATAAAATTTTGATAGATATTATTGAAAATATAACATTTATAAAATTAGCTCTAACAACTTAATTGTCTACACGGAATTAATTATTTTATATAATTACTAAATTATAAAGTCATTCAACTTCATATTAAAATATATGCCATACATTTTTCTAATGAAATAAGATATATAATAAGTGAATAATGAAATTTTCAAATTGGAAAATGTCAATAAAAATTACAAAAAATTACCTATATTAATTAAATATCTTTATAGAATTATTTACACAATCTTCGAGCAAACTTTAATCTCTTATGGACAATTTTCAATGAAAACAGTAAAAAAAAGTAAACTCCAATACATACACAAAAATAATTTGCAAAAAATAACAACATGCAACGTAACTAAACTGAAGTGATCAAATTCTTTAAATTTTAAAACCGTATTTTTAAATATTTCCAAAAAATTAATATTATTAACTTGAATAATTAAATATATTATATAAAAAGGAATAATTTTTTTAAAAAAATTTAAAAATTCGTAATATTGAAAAGTTTAAAAAAAATTATCTGCAAAGAAGTTAAATTGTATATTCACAAAAGCTTCAGATTCTTCAATTCGATTTTTTTTCAGAAATTAAATAAGTAAAAATATTTTTTTATTTTTAATTGCTATATCAGCTATAATAAAAATCATATTATAATATTTAACTATTATCATACCATACTCATTAACACTGCTGCAATTAGCCACAAAAAATGCCATAATTGTAGTTAGTTTAGGGCTATTTATTCTAGTTATTAGGGCTATTTATTATAGTTAGGTTAGGTAATTTTTCAATTAATTGGATGTATGCTGCATACAATCAAGTCTGTTAAAAATTCCAAATTTTCAACACTATGCTATATTAATTATTTTTTTATTATCAAAGAAGTTGTAAAATTTACAAAATGAAAAAATATTTTGTACTCTAATTTCTCGTATATAGTTCTTTAATCGCGAGCAAAACAAGTGTGGGACATACAAGCACAAGATCCTACGACCATATCCTGCAGCTCTGTGATTGTTGGCGTTGTTGCATTGTTTTCTACATAAATTATTTTCACCTTGTCCATCTTGCTAGGATAGCATCTTGGCACCCAAAATTTGCTACAGCCATTGTCTTCCTGGATCTTGTGGTATTTATCGTAATTATACATCAGGTTGCCATAGGAAAGGCTGGAAGTACCTTGTACGTACGGACAGACGCCACTGCAAGCTCTGATATTCAGTCTCGCTGGTTCGATAACCCACTTGTGCCAGTTAATGTCCTTGAAAGAAATGTAGCGGTCCACTGCCCGGCACTTGCAATCTTCGCCTCTTTTCACTCTGCTGTCAGGTTTTTGGCGATTTTCGTGAGGATTTGGCTTGGTGACAATGAGAACTGGGAGGTTCTCTTCCTCGACATCGTACAAACCTACACAAAGAAAAGAATCATAAATATAAATGTTTATAGATGTAAGTTAATAATTCAAAAAACATATATGAAAAGATGAAGTTTTTTTCAAGTTATATAAATATATATTTAGTGAATTATGCAAATGCTAGCAATTAGGCGTGGAATTTTATCAATCAATGAATTTACTTTAGGTGCGAGTGAAAAATACAGATACAATCTTGTCACGACATATATACAAATGCAGAGTATCAGATGCAAATTTTGCGTAATGCACAAAGTGAAATTACAAATGCTATCAATTATGGAATCTTTTGAGATTGATGGTGCTTTTTTATTAATAAATTTTTGGTTCTTAAAATGAACAGAAGTTTATTATTATTATTATTATTATCATTCTCAACCTATAACATACAAAAAAATGTACTTATGCAAATAATTTTTAAGTTAATATCGTCCATTAAAAAGGTTCAAAATTAGCGCATTAAGCATTAATTATTAATTAAAAGAATGTATTGTACTTGTCCCTAAATAGTTCATGCACAAATCTTAAATTTCTGAAAATAAAAAATTTTCACTATCAAATATTATCAATTCCCAAATTGTTTCAAATGGAAAAATTCAAATTGCCGTCGCTAAGGATTTGAATCGAAAATTTTCATCCCAAATACTTATTTCTAACTTAAAGCCAAATCATGAAAGTAAAAACATCTGCATCATTGCAAAGACCATTTTTGTTATGTTTAAGTATTATCACAATTTTAGTAAATACTTGATAAAAAAATGACGACGCTACTAACATAAAGCAAACAATTAACTACTATAAATTTGTAACAAAATTACGCAATATGAATCCTTTTCTATAATTATTAAATCACAAGATATTTTTAAAACTGGCGTATTTCATTATTTAATTCAAAATAAGTTTATAAAGATTTTTCAAATTTTGACCAAGAAATAAAAGAATTTCTCTAGAATGCCTTTCAAAATTCATGAGCATATTGAATTTCTAAATATTTTATTTTAACAATTTATTTAAATATTGTGCTACTGCAATGAAATAATCCAATATTATTACGAATTTATGGAAGAATTATCTACATCCGGTAATTTTCCTAGAATCCAAAGTCTAATAAGAAAAGGATATCATTAGTAAACGTCGTCCAATGGTAATCTAATGATTACAATTAGGAAATGCCTAAAAACATCATACTAATAATTATCATTCCCAATGGTAATTATAAGTATGGTATTTTTTGTACGAAAAAAAGGTACTGAAATATTTGAGCTCAAGTATTGAAGAATCTGAACAGTTTATTAAATTCTTCTAAATGTAATGAAAGATTACTGAATTTGGATACTTTAAACATCATTTAATGTAAGATCTTTTTTTTTTTTAAAAAAAACAACGCTTTAAAGTCGAAGAAAATGTACCGGTAAAAATTGTATTACAATTTTCTAATTGGGGAATCTTTTTTTCCTAAATTGAAAATCTGATTATTGTTACCTATTTCTTCTAAATACAAATAAAGCAAAAACGTTTTTTGATTTTCAAATTCAAGCAGAAATTGTATAAACACAAATTTAACATTTTTTTGTGTTTATCATTTCTTCTTGTTCCTTTGTTATCAATGTTATCTTTATAATCAATGTTTTGTTTTTAATATTCTTTCATGATTATTACTTTCTCTTGCTTCACTCCCGAAATATTAAAAAGCTTTGGATTATATCTATTTTCGAAATTATTTTCTAGTTTAAGACAATAGTTTTATAAATCTGAATAATTCTATCTAGGTTCAGTATGATCAACTTTCAGACAGTATCAAATGTATTTCATCCAATTTTATCTTTAAACTATTTAAATTAATTTATTGTAATAAATTATAACTAAATCAGTTTACTTTCTACGGATATAACTTGCTTTGCTTTTTTCTTTATAATGACGTATGGATTATTATTTTTTTGTTAAAATATTTAATTAATTATATACTAATGTAAACATTTTTAGAATTCTAAATGCACTTACATAGCACTTTCTCTAAAAACCATTCAACAAACCACACTGGCTTCTTGCACAATAAAATGATACCAGATATTTAATAGAATTGAAATCATTATACTCGTTCAATCCAGACAAAAGTTCAAATTTCGCAACTCTCTTATCTTTGTATAAGAAATAATTTTTTAAATATATATAGCTTAGTGCATACAATGTGGATTGTGTTTCATTATCAAAATTCAGCAATTTATAAAAGAACAGCTTGCTTTAACAGGAAAAAGTACGTTTCCACTGCGGATTATGTATTTTATCTTCAATAAGAAACAGAAAATAGAAAAAGAAAATTTTACAATTTTTCTAATAAATTTTATGTAATAATGTTGAATTAATTTATCATGTACAATTTAAATTATTTCATTTCTTTATCTTCGCCTTGCACATCTCATTCAAGGAAAATATTAAGCATGTATTAAGATGTAATTTATCGTAAATACCAATAAAGATAAAAAATTTAAAAAAAATGTATAAATTAAAGTAAAACTAGCATAGAAAATCAACCCACCATTTTTGAAATTATAATTAACAAAATATGAATACGTAATAGATTCAATTCTTTTTTATTACATTTAAGTGATATTTTTATGTTGCTTGACATTTACACTTCATTAAAATCATGCTGAAATCAATTTTTTTTATAGCTGTTCTTTTCTTTTCAAAAGCTTTCGAATTCATGCGATAAAACCAAACCCAAAGTGTTAAATAGTTTAAAAGTCCTCTTCGAAAAATATGTATATTTTAAACAATTTTACTTAGAAATTTGAAAGTAAAATTGTACAATCGCATAGCATTTCGACATGGTGCTTTGAATATTAATAAATACTACAACAGTATTTTTAAAGTTTAATAAAAGTAAATTGATTATAAACACATGCTGTTTGATGAAATTCAAAATGTAATTTAAGTTGAGATACATACAATATATGATTTATTTGGATTTGCTGATTTGAAATTTTTTCACAAAGACAGGCGAACAATTATTGAACTTCTGTCATGTAAATAAAGTTCTTGATTCATTTCAAGATCGGACAGAAATTGATGAAGAACATAATGATTTGAGCTAACGCCATTTCAAACAAGGGTGATTATGATTTTCAACTTTAATCAATGTTTTTGATTTTAAAGTGATATAGAAATTTATTGTTTTTATCCAATTTTATAAAAATAGCATGTATATTCTGGAAAAGATAAAAGCAGTTTTTTTTTAACTGTCCCAAATTTTAAATGTCAGAGTTCAAAATATACTAAATACCTGCTTATTTATAAATACCTGTTTATTTATAAACTATATAGTTGAAATTGCGTGAATTAAGGGATTAGATTACAGACCACACCTAAATACCTTAATGCTTAATGCGCTAATTAATGCTTGCGCTACTAATTTAAATAGCGTAATAAATTTTATTGTAATTTATTATGGGCAATTCAATGGATTATTTGATGATTAAAATTTTAAAGATATCAATTTGTGAAAAATCCCTCGCCATTTCGTTTCTCTTTGAGAGCAATTAAAAAATCAGCTCGTTGTACTGAAGATATCTTTCTGAATATTAATTGTATTCGACTAAAACTTTTATATCAGTTCCAGTACTACTTGACTTTGAAATTATGGCAAAAGAAATTTGTTATAACCGGCATATGCACAATTGAAAATTATTTACTACGAATATTCATATTTTCTCGAATATTCCACATATTTTGTCTAGCTTTTTATATAAATTTATAATAACATATTATTATATATTCCGTAAGTTTTTTTATAATTTGATAGAAAACTCTTTATATTATAAACACTAAACATGAAGATAATTTTGGAATTTTGTTTCAAACCGGAGGGTGTGGTCTCCCCAAATAGTCTGGCATTCTGTATAATAAATTTGTCATGCCAGAAAATGCCTTAAGCATTGGCGCACAATTGTCACTAAATATTAGTTTTTGTCGTGAATTTAGTATTTTAACTGAATCTATCGAGTAATCCTTGTTGAGTTATTTAGCGTTTAATCCCTGGGATGCTTTAATAGTATCTAAAAACGAATTTATGCTTCAGACACGCTTTTCCGAACCAGTTGAAACAAACATTTGACAGAAAGAAACAAACATTTGACAGAAAACTACACTTGTGATTACAGATTCCCATATTAAATTTGATATATTTGAGTATATTGAATCATTGCGTTTTTAAATTATCGTGTGTGTTTTTTTCTGAACCGACAGACAGAAAATACATCCCACTTTGGAAATTTGGAAGAAAAAAAATTATACATATCTATCCCATAGATAGTAAAATTGTGCGCCGAATTTTAACTATCTTGTTTAATTTAGTTACAGTAACGTCTCGTTTTAAAGCAACACTTGGGGCGGACCTCGTAATTTTGAACCGCGGTGAGATGACGATGGCGACACCTGAGCTGGCACCTCCCCCCACCCTCTCCTCACCACGCCACACCAGCAGGAGGACGTTTGGCCAGGACGTTTAACGTACCCAGACCCGTTTACACAACGGTTCTTCAGTGAAATGGGGTCTCGAACCAAAACCTTCCGGTTCCGAAGCCTTACTACCAGACCACCGCGGCTTTTAACTATATAATTCTCTTCTTTTTCTAATTATCTTATTAGTTTAAATTCGAACAGCCGGATAGATGGACTTCCTCTGAACTGATTTTACTCAAAATTTGATAAGAATCTGCAAATTTGGTGTAAAGACCATAAGCCAAATTTGACAGACAGATAGATGGACATTTTTGAAAAATTTGTTTTGCGAACTCAGAGAGGTCTTAATCATAGAGATTTGTCAAAATCTCGAGTTCGAATTTTTTTGAGGATTACTATACTTTCTCTTTACTAAGCATACTAAAAAGTAAAAAATATTTATATTTTCCCAAATGTGCCTGCTATTTTTATGAAAATATATATAAGTATTGCGCAAAGCAAGCAGAAGCATCGACCAAGTTATTAGTACCTGTCCGTGAAACAGATTGAACTAAATCATTTTCTTCCTCGGCATATTTTATCTCCTAAATTGTAAATCATCCCTGAAAAATTGTGAATTCAGGTTTACTTCATATGATCGAAGTTCAAACACAATTCAACCTCACTTTGAACCACTGAAGAGAACCAGTCGGAGTGGTCCCCCCAAAACTTTCTCGCAAGCTCTCTGATAAACTTGTCATGCCAGAGAACGTCTTGCATAAAATTGGCGAACAAAAGTAACAAAATATTTGTTGTAAGTATTTAGCATTTTTACTGAATCTATCGTGTCACCCTTGGCCAGTTATTTGGCGATTAATCCCTGGCATCCGGTTAATAGTATCCGAAAATCGAATTCTTGTTTTAAACAGGTTTTTCTCACCCGATTGAAATGTAGATTTGACACAAGACTGCAACTGCAGTCACAAAATCCTATACTAAATTTGATATTTTTAAATCATTGCGCTTTTCAGTTATCACTTTTACATGTTTCTGAAAGTTCAGAGCAATAGAGAATCGACCCATTGCTGGATTTGGCTAACATTTGAAAGCTGTCTGCATTATAGATGTTAACTTTTTGCAATGAATCTTATCTCTCTTCATTTTGTAGTCATTGTGTTAAATTATATTAGAACAGCCAGCCAGACGAACTTCTTCTGAACAGATTTTACTCAAAATTTGGTAGAAATTTGAAAATGTGATATAAAAGCCGTATATTAAATTTCAACCGAGTTTTTGAGTTATCTTTATCACAGATAGACAAGCAGACGTACGGACGGAAATTTTCCAAATATAGGTTTTTCGAACTCAGGAAAGTTTAAAACGTGGTGATTCGACAAATCTCAGGTTCATCTCGAGTTCGAATTTTTTGACGACTACTATACTTTCTTCTTTCTCTTATACTACTACAGGCTACGGCGACCAGGTGGTAAGGCTTCGGAACCGGAGGGTTTCAGGTTCGAGACCCGATGCCACCGAAGAACCGTCGTGTAAGGGGGGTCTGTTGCACGTTAAATCCGTCCTGACCAAACGTTCTCCCATTAGTATGGTGTGGAGAGGGGGCTGCCCGCTCAGGTGTCGTCCTCGTCATCTGACCGCGGTTCAAAATTACGAGATCCGTCCCAAAATAGCCCAAGTGTTGCTTCAAACGGGACGTTAATATAACTAAACCAAACCGAACCATCTCTTATACTACATATGAGAGAAAGTAAATCTAAGAGCACGCGACTGTTTTTGATTATATTGTGTATAAACTGTTGTACTCACGGCTTCGCCTGATTTCATCGGTTCTTTCGACAAATTGGAGAGATTGCCCTTCAGCTTTTTTAAGCATTATTGCGAAATAAAAACAAGGAAAATAATAGCTTGGAAAAAAATGGATATTACTTGAGATAATAGAATTAAAAGGAATGCAAACGTTCTCACCCTTATTACTTCTTACCTGTAAGGATAATTACATGAATTGCATGCTAATTAAACTTTTGAGGTGAGTAATTGTTTTCCATTGTCAAGGAAGACATTTCGTGTTAATTCGTTCGAAGTGGCTCTGACTCACAGTAATAATAGATTCATCAATAACATTTATGATATGACAGAAATAATTAATAGAAAAATATTAGTGGAAGTGGTCACCCCAAAACGTTCTCGCTTATCTTCTGTTATCCCTTTTCACCACATACAGTTATAGACCTTGGGTGCATGATAATAGCTAGGAAATATAAGAATTTTTCGAAATTTTTGAATATTTCGTGAAATTTATGACATGCAGTTAATACACATGTATCTAAAACAGAATATGCATTTTCTATACCTTTTTTTTTCTGAGCAAATGAAACTAAAGTTTGGCATATCATAAGATCACATATCAAATTTCATTTATTTAAGTAATTGCATACTTAAGTTATTGCGTTTATATGTATGCGAAAGGACACATTGACAGACAGACAGTCCTTTGACAGATTTGGTTCAAGATTTGATAAGTATATACGGAAATCGAGGAAAGTGACACTTATGCTTGTGGACCGTCATGACTTTTGAGAATTTGTCGCCATCCTCCCAATTCTACCACACTCTACTATATGTTCAAGATGCGCAGAAGAAACTATATGATCAAGATATGCATAGTGTATCACGCAACATTAAATCATCTGCAAACCCCGTTTTTAGAAACTAAAGGTCCCCTTACGGTTTGGTTGGATGGAAATCATTTTATTTTTAAAGGAAAAAATAAATAGCGACTAAATACATAATTGAATATACTAATAAAAACTTGTATAAACAAATTAATAACATAGAAACATTAATAAAAAAAGTAGACAAGTAAAAACTCGCAATAGATAATAGATAAAATAGGAGAATATTGAGGTGGGTTATCTGAAAATCATTGCTAAAAAAATTTTTATTCGATGATGTTCCTCTACAAGAAGATTGGTTCATTCACACATGAAGAGTGTTAGAAATCGAAGCTTGGTTTTTGAGAAACTGTTTGTGAGGACGTTTTTAACCATTTTACTTCATTTGCTAATGTAGAAGATTGGCAATTCCAGGAGACTTGTTAATAGATATTTTGAAGCACATTCAGAAGCAGTTATCATTTGTTCTTACTCTGAACCGATGACGGTATTGGGTGAGTGCAAAAGTTCTATCTATCTAATCTTACCCATAAAGAAGAGCAAATAAACGCAAAATGAATAGTACTTAATATTGTGCATAATCCCCATTGCTATCTATGACCTCTTGCTATCTTTCTGGTAGGAGATGAATCCCACGGCATAAAATTCCTGCCGTTTCGAGTTAAAAAAAAAAAAGAGTCTTGGATGGCAGTTTTAACCCAAGATCAAATTTCATCAAAATCATCAGAGATTCTCTGACTGAATGAATTGTTCAAAGCCCGAAATAGGTGATAATTAATTGGTTCCAAGTCAGACGAATAGGCAGGATGGGGTAAAACCTCCCAACCAAAGCCCAGTAACTTTTGGCGAGTGATGACAGCAGCATATGGCCTGGCGTTATCATGATAAGGGATAATACTGCGACGATTGATAAGACCTGGACGCTTTCTACCAAATTTGAATGCAGCCCGCCTGACTGTAGACAGTGTAGATGGCAGCATTGACTATTTGTTTGAGTGATAGGATCTCCCAGTGAATTATTCCCTGCACATCCTACCATACACTCAATAATACCTTCTTGCGATGAAATTCAGTCTTCGAAGTCGATGCAGCCGAACCAGAAGGGCGACATATAGTCTTACGACGCTTTACGTTACGGTACAAAACCCACTTCTCATATCCTGTCATAATTCGCGTCAAGAATGGTCATTTTTGCACCGGGAAAGCAAAGAAACACAGGTGACGATTCAGTCATCCCGTTGATTAGCCGTCAGGTTATGTGAAACCCAACGATCCAACTTTCTCGTAAAACCCAATTTAATCCGCCGTCTTTTGACCGTTGTCCGGTGTACTTTGAAGGTCTTTGCTAATTCTTGCACAGTTGGGTTCGGATTGTTCCTTATGTCTTGGTCAATATCGTCTTCTCCAACATGCGATGGTCATCCACTCCTAGCCCCTGATCTTGGCAGCTTCTGTCGCCTTCCCCATATTTACGAAACCATCGACGACATGTGATTTCGTCTATTGCATCCTCCCTATAAACTTGACAAACATTACGACATGCTGCTGTTTTTATTGTACTCTTTGTATTGTACTATCGAACTAATAAAACAAACAATGTCTTATTTGCTCCTTCTCGCTTTCCATGTTATGCCTTCTGAGATTTTTTTTTTGAGATGATTAACTTTGTGAGACACGGTGCATTTATATGTAAGGCATCCACTAGTTTGATAAAGGATAAGGGCCCTGTCCTGAAATGAAAAGTGAAAGAATTTTTATCATTCTGACTTTTTTGACTATTTGGTCTGCACATTTTTTTCTAAATGGCCAACGGAGCTTTGAGCCTTCAGAAGAGGATAGAAGACAAGAAAAGAAGCTGCTGTCTAATAATGCAGGAAAATCGAAAGGTGAATACTCTTGCTGGTTTCCATTATTGACAACCCACATTCTATCAATATGGGTGGTCAATAATGAAATGAGCCGTTTATTTTGAAAATGGGGCAAGTCCATTTTTTTGTTATTGCGAGATATTTAAAGGTTTGCATTTCAATAAATTTAAAAATATTGGTAAGTATTAATAGATATATTTTTTGTATTTTGTGGTACCAGATGATGTAAGTTTGTAATCCAATTGCCTTTACAGTGCTGACTAAAAAAATAAGAGTTTTATTATAACTAAATGGATTTGCCTCACTTTTAAAATTAAGGAATTATTGTAAACGTTCAGAAATATTTCAGTTACATCAGTCTGTTTTATTTAATAATAAAAACAAAATACTATTCAAAAATTTGCAATTATTTATTCATTTGATAAAAAGTGAAAACAAAACAAAGAATATTCTAGTAGAAAATATAACATAACAAAAACCAATTCAGTTTTATCAAGAATTTCAATGAAATTATACATTTATAGTTTATACGTAGGTATAATTAAATTGAATTCTATTCAAGATTTAACATTTTAAAATGTCCATGATGAACAGATGATTTAGATGTAAAAGATCTTCTTTTATTCATACATAAAAGATAATTTTATATTTAAATCATTTGGTCTTCTTCGTTGTGGTGGCAAATCGATAATTTTAAATTCAGCATCTCGTTCCATCGAAGTTTTGTAGAACAATTTGAACGGTGCATCCTTTGTAAATCTGATTCAGCATATGAGACGTTTATTTTGAAAGTGGGGTCAAGTACATTTTTGAAAAAAAAAATGGAGATAATGGTAGTATAGATAAAACTTATTATGATCTTTCTTATGCGTAAACAATTTAAAATAAAAAAAAACATAAGATTATACTATTTTGGAGATGGAAGTTTTAGCTCTTAACAATATTGAAAATCTGTTTACTTTGAAAGTGGTTCAAGTCCATCTTAGATAGAAATTATTTCTGACCGAATATATTACGGCAAAATTTAGCTCCGGTTGCTGTATGGTGAAGCAAATGTGGCCGTTTGATATCATTTTTGAAATCTAGGGTGTTTCTATCTATCTATCTTTGATAATGAAAATCGGTGGTTGTACAGTGTTTCACAAATAATAAAATATATCTCTTAATTTTGTGTTTCGATAATAATACAGCATCATGTTTGCATCTCTGATCAGATCTTCATCTAATTAGGCCCACATAAGATATACATCAAAATAGAACTGCACGCAGTTAGGCCCGCATCTAAATAGATCTCCATCTAATTGTATCTCAATCAGGTCTGCATCTAATTAAGCCCGCATCAGACCTGCGTCTAATTACATCTGCATTTATTTAGACTTGCAAGTAACTAGATATATTTAAATCTGCATCTAATAAGACCCGCATCAGATTTGTATCAAGTTAGATCCGCTTCTAAATACAATTGCATCTAATTATATCTGTATCAGATCTGTAACTAATTAGGCTCACATCAGACCTGCATCTGATTAGAACTGAATGTAAATAGATATAATTAGATCTCCAACTAATTAGGCTCGCATCATATCTGCATCAAATTAGACCAGCATCAAGTCTGCATCTAATTAGATACATATCTAAATAGATATTCAACAGATCTGCATCTGATTACATCCATATTTAAATAGATCTGCATCAGGCCTGTATCTAATTAGGCACGCATCAGATGTACATCTAATTAGATCCGCATCTAAGTAAAACTGCATCTACTTAGGCCTGCATCTGATTAGGATCCCATCAGATTTACATCTAATTAGATCCATATCTAAATCTACATCAGGCTTGCATCTAATTAGATCAGATTGAAATACAGCCATTAGATCTTTTCGTATTTTAATTTCAACAATTTACCTTTTCGAATTTTTTTTTCGTATTTCGCCTCTACACAATTTAAAACTCTTTAATTAGTAAATGTTTTTATTGACTTAATATTTATCATAATGTAAAAGTACTAACTTAATCTAAGAAATATTTGGAGGTTTGCAAATTAGCACTTGTAACGGGGAAAATATTATTTGCTTACCTGTGACTTCAACTGTGCATTGCAATGTTCCGTTCACATTTTCCAGGGTATTTTTTTCCAAATGGAATTTGATCCATTGCAGTTGCATTTCAAAATCGGAAGTAGATTCGTTGTAATAAAGTGTATCAGAAGAGTTGACGAAATGCACAGTGAAGCTTATGGGCTTTGATGCTCTTTGTTTATGAAACCAAAGAAAGACCTTTTCGATTGCATGGATATCAAAATTGAAGTAGAATTCGAATCGAATGCAGTCTCTTATGTTGCTTTCTATGCAAGAATATATGCCTGAAACAAATACATAACGAATAAATGTATGTTTATTTAACAAAAGATAATATATACATCACACTCCCGAGTATCCGGTTAGCTACATTCTGGCTTCCGTACTATCTGGCCTAGTCTTCTTTTATTATAATTAAATGAGAAAGGCAAGGCTCTATTAAGTCATCTCTTACGGACGTTTTCAAAACCTAAAATATGTAAATTTTGACTCTTATTTTAGGATTACCTTTTTCATATTTGTGTAATCATTTATCAGTGAAAAAAAATCAGTTTGAGCTAACTTTCTTAAGAATTAGACATACGATTTATATTAATGTTTTGTTTTTATTTCCTGCTTTTAATTTGGGCATTAAAGAAATTATGTTAAAATGTGAATAGTTTGTATACTTTAACTTACTTTTTCTCTAATAAATTCTTGAAACTTGCAGTGCAGTATATAAACATAAACAAGTACCAGTACAGATCCTTCTATTTTAAATCGACAAGTTACCAGCAATTGGTTCTATGATTCCCCGAGCCACGGCTAAGTTCACATTGAGTTAAATGGAGGGGTTAGTATTCAATAAGAAGTGAGAAAACGCGTAATATAACAATGAATTTTAGAATAAAAATTTTGACTTCTGGCACTGGTTGGCAAAAAAATGAATTCATAGAACATCAGCCCATCCGACTTTATTCCGTCAGTCCTTTCGCCATATGCCGGATGCTTAGGAGTGCAATGTAATGAATATGAATATAGGGTTTGGGATATATAATATTTATAATTAATAGAAGAAATACTTTTAATTAACAAAGAATAATTATATAAAACAAATTTTAAAAAATGGCGCAAAATTTTTAAATATTTTTTTAAAGATTGATTTTATGTGATATTATAGTCATGAAGTAAAAAACATCGAGCAAGCCATCCAATAGCAAAGTGGCTTACATCGTGCTGTAAAACTTCCTCTTTCTTCATTTTTTCGCTCCTCCTTCAAGAAATAGATTTAAAATCAGCGTGATTTAATCATTTTCTAAATTTCATCACTTTGCCACTTGTAAAAGACAAATTGCAGCAACATTCTCTATAAACCCGAGTGTTCTTTTTTTAAACAGATACTAGAGAAGTTGCAATTCATTTGAAGCATTTCTTATAATTTCGCGCTAGAATACTTTTTCTGTTTTAAAAAATGAAATATAAATACTAACTTAATTCTATGATACAGTAATATTCTTTGAGATCCATCCACTTTGAAATCTTTTTGACGTCTTTTGTAGTTTGCATAAACGTTTCGTTCTATTTGTAAATTGCTTTCAAAAGCAATGACAAATTGTTTTATTTTAAACAAAAGCGGGTGATGAATCAAATAGTGAACCTCATTAAAGAAAATTTTTGACAGATTCTAAGCAGTAAATATTATCGGTAAGCTCTTTTTTTTACATAAAAATACCGAAATTGTAACTCACCTGTCCAAAATAATACGGAATAAAAGAGTTGCTTTGATATTTAAAATGTCTTGATTTCACACTTCCTGTAATAACACTTTTTACTGTTGCAAAAAAAGTCACTACTGTAGTGCAATACTAGTTATTGATTATTTATCACCAAAATCTTGCAAATATTCTTGCAAGTGATGTAATAAAAATAATTCAGAAAAGACAATCATTGCATTATTTCTTTTAGTATAATATTACCAATCTACGATTTTGTGCAAATTCAAAGTGATCAAGGTTTCCAAACATTAATTTGAAATAACCCAACTGCATACTCTAGAATGCTGGTTCAAGGATTATCGTTAAAATCACAAAATCATGTAAATAATTAAAAAAACATTTAATTGTATATAATGCGAAGAAATAAAGTAGCGTAAAAAGTAGTTCGTGCCTCTCATTTACACACTCAGAATTACTTTTTTCAAATTATTAAAAGAAACAAACAAAATTAATAAACTCATTTTCAACAAATATCCATGCATCTTCTGACTCCAGTAATCAGTATATGCAATAATTTTTATTTCTATAACACAATTCTGTGCTCCAACAATAACAACCTTAACGAAAAATAGCAAACGGGTCTTTATATTTGATTTTATAAACTAGCATTCATTCATTTTTTAATATCTCATATGCAAAGAGAAAGTATTGTAATTGTTAAACAATTCGAATTGGGCATTTGAGTAAATCTTCATGTTATAGACTTCCCTGAGTCCCGAATAACAAATTTTTTGGAATTGTGTCTGTCGATATGTTTACAGTTAGACGGCTGAAATTTTAGACCAAATTTGTAGACTCCTTCAAATTTTGAACCATATCCAGTCAGAGTAAATGTGTCTATCCGGCTGTTTAGTGTAAGAGAATTCAATTCTTATAAAATTTAAAAAGCCTGATAGATAAAATTTGACACAACGCTTAGCATAAAATGTAGATTATTTTAGAATTTTTTACAATATCTGTGAAAGTATTGATGATCTATTTTGTACTTTCTCATACATGTAAACTCAATGACTGAAACCCGCACTGATTTAATAAATAGAATCTGATATGTAATGTATCTGATGTATCTGATAAATAGAATCTGATATGTAAATGTAGTTCCATTTCAAATTTTTGTTTAACCCTTTCTAGAGCCATTTTGTTTAACACTTTCTCTTCCCACCAAATTTATCAATATTTGTATGGAATTATGTAGGTTAGCATAAGTTCTGACAAATTTTTTTAAAAAGACAGAAACTTAGATGCTTCAGTTCTTTATCTCACACAAAATAACGTGTCTTGATTTGTTACTTTATTATTAATTAACCAAATTAATTAATTAATAAAATTAAATTTATCTAATAAGCTAAATAAATCCCTTTTCGTATTCTAATTTCAAGCCTAAAAATATTTAAATATAATATGACTAGAAAAAAATGGCCCTTTAAAGGGTTAAATCGGTTGGAGAAAGGGCATCCAAAACACATATTCAATTTTTTGCGCACTTGTGTATTAGCCACATGCCAAGAATTAATCATAAAAAAAATCCCGAAAGATCCTCTAATAGATGCAGTAAAAATGCTAGATTCATTCCAAAGATCTATCCGTAACTATTGTTCTCCAATGATACGCAAAGTATGCGCAACCTAACACAAGGTCCACAATTTTATTAGAGAGCATGCATGAAAAATTTGTGTATACCACTGCCAGTGGTTGAGAAGTAACAATATTCAAAGAAGTTTAATGATATATGCTGACAAATTTTTTTTCGTAATACTATTTGTGCAAGTAATAAAAAATATAGGAATGAAAGAAACAAGGAATGCTCGTACAAAATTTGAAAATAAAAATAGTATTTCAATGATTAATGTAGAAAAAAGGAAGCAATTGCTTTGGAAATTTTTTCATATATAGAATAAACTGCAAAAAGGCATTCTTCAAAAGTTACTTTTTAATGTTAAATGTTGCTCTTTTTTTAATATTAGACATTTATTAATGAATAGAAATCAAGATCACTCATAATAATTCATTCCATTTCCAGATATTCTTCAATCTTAAATGAAAGAAAATCATAAATGGAGATATCTTTGCTGATTCGGAACGTCAGTCTCTTTTATGAATATTCAAAAAAAGTTGGAAATTAAAATCAACCTTTTAAACTATTTAAATACTAGCCCTACTTAGCGACTAGTTTGTTTTTCAAGAATATTAATTGCGTTTAATTTCAATAAGCAACTTGATGAATAAATAGTAATTAATCTCTAAAGGATAATTTGATGCTCATGATTCCATCGACGACGTAATTTTAAGCATCCAATTGAGGCAGAAATAAAACCATATAATTAAAAAATTTTAATGGAGGGAAATTCCATTAAATCAGAATGCCATTTAAAGCGTAATTGTTCTATTATTATATTATTTCAGTGCATTTTATTTTTTGTGGTACTGTAACTTCATTTTTGATTTCTCATGAGAAATGTAGAGAATTTTATTTCTTTAGCTTCCAATAAATAAATAAAAAAATCATAAGATGAAATATTTAATGAAACAATGAAAATCATTTGAATTTACTGTAAAAATGGGAATTTTATAGCAAATTATGAAAAAAAATTTCTTTTTAAATATCAAAATTGGGAAAAAATGCACGATATTGATATGTTACAGCATAAAATTTTCATATTTTAAAATGATATAAAAACTATTTTTCTACAATAATATTTTCAGAAGTTATTACAGAAAAAACTCCAGAATCAACCTTAATTTTTAACTAATTAAAATTCAAAACTAATTTTTTGAAATGTTTTTTGGCGCACTTTTTCACCTTACAATATGTATTTATACCAAATCTGATAACCCTAGCTGAAACAGTCTGGCTACCAGCAGACAAACATGCGCGCACATACCCATACACATTATTCATTATTATAAACAGGGATAAAATATAATGAATATTAATCCTAGAAGTAAAATTCAAAACATCAGGAACATTTAATTAAAATACTGAAAAGATCCAGCATATGATTTAATCTAATACAGACAATCAGAATTCGTATCTACTGAATGCCTTATATCTATATAGGTTTTTATATTCAGAAAGTGTTGATTTGACCCTCCAATTTCACTTGGAATATTACAGAAATAAATTTAGAGAGAAAATTTCATCTTATTCTTATCAAACGGTCTCAAAATTTAATTTTAAATTATTCTTACTGATAGTTTGCATTATGAATTATTTTCGAATTGATTCTATTTGGGTGAAAATCTTGAAGCAAGTGGTTAAATCATTATTATAAATTACGCAAAGGTAAAGGTAATTGTATGCTTTGTTTCTTGAAAATTGAAATTGAAATATAAGAACTAAATAACCATCTAGTATGGTATCCGCGAAACTTTTTTTTCGCGTACCTTAGTAAATATACTTGTTTATTTACCACTAATAAACAATAGTTGCGAAAAATCTTATTTACATACAATATTTGGTGGTTAGTATTTTTGAGAGGGTTATACACAAGCACCAGAATGCCGAAAGTGTTTATTTGAAAACGCCATTTTTCAAAGATAAAAAAACTACAATTTTAATCTCAAAATCGCATACCGAATTACATTTATTTAAACCACTGAATTTTTGTTTCTGCTTTTTGTTGCGTAGTATACGTATGTATTACTATGCATGTGAAGTAATTTAATGTTGTTAGCTTCATTGCTATATAAGATGCATAGTGTTTAATTTTAATAAATTTTTTAATGATCCTAAAGTAAAGCCCTTTAAGTCATTGTAGCCCGTTTCTACAGTGCAACGAAAAACGTCCCAGCAAAAAATTACTTTATCTTAGTTTATTAATTTGGTTTAGTTTCATGTTTCTTTATTTAGTTCTAGCCAATTAATGATTTTTTTAAGCTTCTGAAATTATTTATTTTATAAATACACAAAAGAAAAATAATCTAATCTTAAGTGTCTTTCGACAATATATCAAAAATAGTACTGCTACAATATAACTCAAACAGAAAATTTAAAATGCACGTGAATTTCATTTAACTCAAACAACTGTGAGTCGGAGAAATGAAATCGTTGAAGAAATTGAAAATCTGTTTTAATTTAAAGAAAAGATTTAACCAGTTATAATTTTCTTTTAAATTTCTGAACATATTTATGTTTAAATCTATTTAAAGTGTCTTTCACCTCGCCAAGAAAGCTGACAGTGCTAAATCATCAATTAAAAATCAAGACCCTGATAATACTCATTTTACAGTATTATTCATTTGGCAATCATCTTAATTAATGACTTGACATTGCGGTATCCTTAGTGAGATGCTGGGGTACTTGAAATTAAATTTCAAATTGTATTTACTTGTACAAAATAAAGGTATAATCTTTTAATCCTACAATTCTGGTAACAATGCGGACGGAGTTTTGGATCAGATTTTGAGCAATGGATATAATTAATGAATGTTTTTCACATATACACTTGCATGTAAGAATGTCAGGAACGACTGATCATCAATATTTTTATCAGCCAAAAATACAGTGTATAACCAAGTCCTGTAATAAATTTGTAACAATAGGATAAATAAAATTTATTATAATCAGGGAGAATTTAATTTATCTCGGATGAAGCCGGGTAATGAAGCTAGTCTTAATATAAATAAACCATTGAGGTTATGCATGGTCCACATATACTCCTAAAAGGCAAGATGAATTAATCAAACTTTGCAAAATCATTATTTAAAGCAAAAAAGGACACAATTCAACTATTCAAAATACAAAAAAATTACTTAAATATTCAAATAATTAAAAATTAAGAGAAATCTTGCCACTTTTCAACAGTAACAAATTAAAGAACACTATTTCATCAAAAATATTTGTACGCCATCTTAAAACTCAAAATTTTACCTCTTTAATGTCATAATTTTATTTTAAGTACAGTTTTTTCATCAATTTGTATATGTTTTTCAAAATTTAATTATTGGGAAGTTGAACACAATTTTAAAATGAATAAATTTATAGATACTGCTTTGTTAAGCTATGGCGAGACTTTACGCTTTTCTGCAATTATTTTTTAAATATTTTTTTACACACACATATAGATATATATTGCAAGGTTTTAAACTGGCTTTCAAAGAATTCTAAAGCTTATTTAATTAGATTGAGAATTAAGTCAGAATACACAAACAACATTAAACAAAAATTTAAAAAATAAAGAATTAACATTTTTTATAAAAAACAATAATTGATTTGGTTTATTTTCACTTCTTTAATTAATGAAAAAATGACTATTTAATGATTGTTTCATACATTGATCAAAACCTTTCTTATATTTTACTTTTTGTGAATAAAAATTGGAAATATTTACAGTATCTCAAACAATTGAGAGTACACCTTACTTTTACTTTATAAATCCGAATTTCAATATAAATAACATATTACTGAGAAGAGAAAACATGTTTTTATTTTTACACATAATAAATGACTTTAATTTTAAGTAAAAACAAAGAACAATCAACGAAAAACGTTTAAATTGAAAAGTTTCAGAAGCATTTTAAATAAACATACGCAGATTTTTGCCTCAAAAAAATTGAGAATACACCAATGAAATTTTTGTAATATCTCACATAGAAAGAAAGTACCAATATTTAATTGCATTTCTATTGGCTTTTATAACGACCTCTAAATGTCATGGTACCGATTCGACCAATTTTTGGTGGTAACTGTAGATGTTTAATCCCATTCTTCTTGCAACACTTGTTTTAAATGGATTTTGTTTCTTTGAGCCACTATTGAGAGTTTTGCCTACAGATATTCAATTTCATTGATGTTGGGATGTTGTTGTGGTGTGTGTAATTGCTGTTTACAATGAAAAAGACATCACATTTTGACGTTCTGTGTTGGGATTGGGGTCATTGTTCTGCAGAAAAATGAAATTTCCATCTAAACTCAAATTTTTAGCACTTTCCCTTAGATTGCTGCGACCTTACGGTTCATCCAACTTGCTGCAGAAAATTCTCAAATCAAAGTCAGAAAATAAGTGCTGAAACTATGCGAAATGTAATTAGACAAGCTGGATATAAAAGTCGAATTATTAGAGAAAAACTGTTTATCTGCTTAAAAATTCAAAAAAAAGCGTTTGAAGTTTGCAAAAATTCATCAATTGAAGACCAATAACTTTTGGAAGAAACTTATATGGAGTAAGGAATACAAACTCAACAGTCTTTGCAGTGACAGCTGTCACACCGTATAGAGAAAGCCTAATACTGCTTTGGATCGAAAAAAATGAACGTCATGCAATGCTATGATTTGGGTTGTATGGCTTCATCCGGGTTAGGAAATTTGGTTCTTTTAGATGGCATTATAAACTATATGGTTTACTTGGATATATTTGGCAGTAATCCAAAGGAAAGTGCAAAAAAATTTGATTTAAATGAAAATTTCCTTTTCCAACAAGACAATGGCCCCAAACACACTGTACCTAACTTCAAAATGTAACTTCAAATGTTCTTTTGCATTGTAAACAGCAGTTACACACACCACCACAGCACCCCAACATCAATGAAATTGAATATCTGTGGGCCAAACTCGCAATAGTGGCTCAAAGAAACAAAATCTATTTAAAACAAGTGTTGCAAGAAGAATGGGATTAAATATCTACAGTTACCACCAAAAATTGGTCGAATCGGAACCATGACATTTAGAGGCCGTTATAAAATCCAAAAGACATGCAACTAAATATTGGCACTTTCTTTCTATGGAGATATTACAAAAATTTCATTGGTGTATTCTCAATTTTTTTTGAGGCAAAAATCTGCGTATGTTTATTTAAAATGCTTCTGGAACATTTCAGTTAAGAAGTTTTTCGTTAATTGTTTTTACTTAAAATTGAACCATTTGTTAAGTGTAAAAATAAAAACATGTTTTCTCTTCTCGGTAATATGTTATTTATATTGAAAGTCGGATTTATCAAGTAAAAGTAAAGTGAACTCTCATTTGTTTGACTATACTGTATATATCGTATAGGAATAACCTATGAAGAAAATTCGCTTCCGAAGGTTTTTAAAAATCGTCTGCTTTAATTGATATGCTCGTTTTTATTTAATAACTTCAGACAATAAAGGGATTTTGTACATTATATTTTATGTAAAATATTAGAATATATAAAATATAAAAATATTTTTTGTTTCCCTGTTATCATTATATTTCATATTAAAAATATCCGATCTGGTAATATTTTAATACCCAACATGATAATATATCAATTAATTTTAAATAAAGCTAGATTTGTGTTTGTTTTTAAAATGCTCAGGTATTTTCGAATGCATTTTATTGCGTTTTTAGACAAAAATATTTTTTTAATTAAGTTTTGAAATATTAATTAAAAATTGCATTGTTCGGGGAGAAAATAAGTTTTAGAATTTGTCTAAAAGGATAACTTTTGAATAATTTTTTTCTAACCGCAAGTATCAAAAGCTGCAAAGGAATTTGTAAAATATGCAAATATTTTTTGTAAACTGGTTGGATGCTCAGGTATTTTTGAATGCATTTTATTGCGTTTTTAGACAAAAATAATTTTTAAAATTAAGTTTTGAAATATTAATTAAAAATTGCATTGTTTGGGGAGAAAATAAGTTTTATAATTTGTATAAAAGGATAACTTTTGAATAATTTTTTTCTAACCGCAAGTATCAAAAGCTGCGAATTAATTTGTAAAATATACAAATATTTTTTGTAAACTGGTTGGATATTACTATATTATGTCAAAGATAAGATATGAAAAACTAAACTATCGTAGAGGAAATACGTTTGGTTGAAGTGTAATGAAATGAAATTTTTTGAAATATTTTAGCAAGAGTTTTGTGAAAATTTCGAATAATAATAAAAGATAATGTGCATGTGTGCATGTGTGTGTGTGTGTGTGTGTGCGCGCGCGCGCGCGCACGCTATAGACGAAACGGTTAGGAAACTGTATAGAAAACTGTTCGAGCAAATTTAGCACTGTTATATTTTGGAAGGCAAGATTGTGTTCTTTAGAGAGAATTTTTCAGAGAGAATTACAGAGAGTATTCATAAATTAAAAATTCACCAGATTTTGGCCTTTCCAACGATGACTTAGAAAAATATTATTAAAAATTATTTTTATAATGCATTAAAATTAAAAATGTTATTTATTGTCGATATAAATTTTGCTGCTATGTGATTTCAATTTTTGAAAATGTATAAAAAAAGATTTTTTTGTGTAATGTTGTTCTACAATAGATTCTATTGCTGCAAAAACTATTCAAACTGCTTTCATTGCTTCATCAAGTATTTAAGAGCGTAATTTTCTTCCATTGTTCAAATTTTTTATGGCCAATTTTACATGAATTTTTGGTGTGAAATTGCATAGTATTTACAGGAATCAAATTAGTAGTCAGAAGCCGATAACATGCAAGTAAATATTTTTTTTTTACAGTAAAGTTGCTTTTGAGTCAAATATGTAAAAAAGAAAAAAATTTAATTTTCAAATTAGAGGACAATATCAAATATATATTTCAGTTGAATGCTTTCAGAAAATTTATTCAGAATTTTTTCAAAATATATAAATAATAAATAAAACATATTAAAAGATAAATAATTAATTCGGGTCAATAACTTTTTATAATAAATTTATTTAGTAAATATGATCATTTTTAAATGACATTTTTATAGCAAAAAAATCAAATTTGTTTTAAGAAATTTATATTATTATGTGGAGAAAGTTGCTCTAAAATTTAAATCTAAATTTCGATATCACACGCAACATTGAAAATTACTTAGAAAGGATTTTAAAAAAAATTTCGAATTCAGGAAAATCTTAAATATAAAAATTCATCAATTAAAAATCAGTCTTAAAATCGAATAGTTTTGATAATTACAAATCATGATTTGTAATTTTATATGTTTTGCTTGGGAGAAAGTGAAAAATACATTGGAATCGAAATCTGTCACAATTTTTGTTGTATAATTTTTTTTGTAGAAATAATAGCCTTTAAAATTTATAAACAATATTTATGCCACCATACAAAATATTGAAACACATTCGTGAAATTAATAACCTATAAAATGAATCAATAATTGTTAGGAAACATGATATCAAGAAAATGCAGATTTTATATCCGGAACTTTCACATTCTTATGGCCAATTTTGCATCAAATGTCACCAATTTTTGATATGAAATTGCATAAGTAAAAGTAACAAAAAGCTGGTTTTCTTGTTTTTTTAGTTTTTAAAAAAAATTCTAATAGCAAATAAAAAAAATGATGGTTCACTAGCAAAAACGTTTTATTTTAGCAAAAAGCGCAACATTACTTCACCAATTTTTAAAAAGGATGACAATTCAATATTTCGTCATTCTGAATAAGATTGTATCAAGAAAAATTTGCATATAAATTCTGCATATCTTTCAAGAAATTTACAGTTGAAATTTCTGCATTCTGCACTGGTTTTAGTATTAGCTTCTGAATTTGCACTGGACTGAAGGTGAGTTGTTCCTTCTGCTATTCTATTATTGTTTTCACATTACAATTTGAATATTTTTAGTTTCGCAAAATATTGTATTTATTATTAATATACATTACATGACATTATTTTATTTTTAATAAAATTTTTAATTTTTAATTAAGAAACGAATTTGGATGCATAGATAACCAATAGTTATTTCAAATAGTGTTTTACTAAACAAATAACTAGGGGGAGGGAGTGATTCCAAAACTAGTGATTCCAAAATTATAAAAGGATTGCTGAATTTTTTTTATGATCAAAAAATATCTCTTATAGCAATTTTTACTAAAATTGTGATTCATAAACAGGTATTAAATAATTTTTTCTTTGCTTCACAGGATTAAATATCACTATTCAGTAAATATTCTGTTAGCTAAGATTTCTCTGAAATTTTTCAACATAATTTCAGTCACCGTTTCTACTTTATGAAAAGAAAGCTGGAAAACTTTTCCTTGGTAAAAAGATCCTAAAAGATATTTTCTGAAAATTTTTTAAAATTTTCTTGTACGGTACTAAACATTTGTAAAGTACTCTCTTTAAAAATGTAATTTTTTTTATTAAGAATTTCTCTAGTTTTAGATATATACAGTGATGGCCAAAAGTGTGGACATTTTTTGAAAGTCTCATGTTTTTCAACTTTGCGTGCATGTAGAATATATTAATTTTCACTTAAATACAAATGTTTATATATCAAATTGAAGGTAATTTAATGTAAAATTTAATGACAAAAACAGTATTACAATATCTGTATTACAAAAGACGTTACGCTCATTTTAGTAAGATCTATCTCAGATTTGCATTTTTTTAAAGTGATACTTACACAATCAATACTTAGTAGGATAACCCTTATTTTTTAAGACAGCTTCACAGCGTCTTTTCATCGTGTAAACGAGTGTTTGGAGTTCATCTGTCGTAATAACATGATGCCAAGAATCAATTATAGATTCAATAAGTTGTCTTTTATTGGATGGACGTTTTTTGGACGTACAAGAATTTTCAAACGTCGCCACAAATTTTCAATTAGATTGAGATCAGGGCTGTTTCCTGGCCATGGTATACATCTATGCCTTAATTTCGAAACCCTGCTTTGCATACTTTTGCTGTGTGGCATGGAGCTGAATCCTGCTGAAAGATAAATGGCGCTTTGTTGGGAAAGAAATCCCAGATGGAAGGTATCAATTTTGGTTCCAGGACACTTTCAATATATTTTTTGCTATTCAGGATGCCATCAATCACTTTAATTCATCCCACATCATCTGCAGACATACATGCCCAAATCATGGCATTTGTTGTTGTTTTTATAGTTGCTTCAATGCAATCAGGATGAAGCGCTTCACCTACTCTACGTCTCACGTATTTTCTACCATCACTACCAAAGAGCGATATTTTAGTCTCATCGCTCCAAATTACTTGCTTCCATTGATTTTCTGACCATTTAATGTGTTCTTTTGCCCACTTAACTCGTTTTTCGAGTTGCTTTTGATTTAAATATGGTTTTTTCCTTGAAATTCTAGCTTGTAGTCCAAATTCTGATAACCTTCTTCTTTTTGTTCTTGAACTTACTGCAATACCCGCTGTATTCATTTCACATCTAATGGCATCTGATGAAATTTTTCTATCTTGAAGGCATAGCCGTTTAATTTTTCTATCGGCAGTAGCAGTTGTGCATTTTTTTCTACCTCATTTGGCCTTATTTTCTACTGATTTCGTTTTTTCATAACGTAAACAGAACTTTCGTACACCAGAACAAGTCACTGAACCACCAACTTGTCTTGCAATTTCAGCATAAGAGAGGCCATTTTCTCTCAATATGACAATTCTGCTTCTTTTTGTAGATGTCCAATCAGTTCTTCTTGTTGGTGTTGTTTGTTTAAAATTAGTTTAATTAAAAAAATGACAAAATATTCAAAAACAGCAATACTCTATTTAATTGTACTAGTATGCATCATTCCACAAAATATTTCCACAACAATAACTCTTTTACCATTCATATAACCTAAATTATAGTTACAGACATTTGATAGGTCCTCAGAACAGTGTTTGTGATTGGCTAGTACGCTTTTATTACAAAACACGTTATTATTCAAAACGATTTGCGTTTTGATTCATGTTTTTTGTTCTACTAAAATGAGCGTAACTTTTTTTGTTATATAGATATTGTAACACTGTTTTTGTTATTAAATTTTACATTGAATTACCTTCAATTTGATATCTAAACATTTGTATTTAAGTGAAAATTAATATATTCTACAAGGACGCAAAGTTGAAAAACATGAAACTTTCAAAAAATGTCCACACTTTTGGCCACCACTGTATATATACCTGTTTATTTCTAAGCCTTAAGATTTTTATGAAATTAAACAGCTAATTTTCGCCATTTCCTGCTATTTCATTCCAGCTCTTAATAACTTTCCTTTAGAAAATGTTAATCAACTAATTTGGGCTGTTTAATTACAGAATAGTAGTACTTCTATCACAATATATTAATTTTGTTTCATTATCGCTATCAGCAATCTTAAGTCTTAATTATGCCTGTAATTTTAAATCGCTTTTCGGATTTAAAATCGCAGGCATAAAGCATAAGATTAATTTGAAAGGATTGAATAACGTGAAATAAATCCAAAAATGGGAAATTAGTCATAGAAAAATATATGACATTAGTAAAAAATAATTATAGACTTATTTGCTCTCATATAAAATCAACTTTTGTTTGCAAAATATGAGGTAAACTTTCAAAATGAAAAAAAACTTTTATATTAATAAAAAAAAATACCATCAAGAAAATATCTAGTATGATTCAGAAAATGAATATTCTCTTCCTCTAAGATAACTTCAAGAAATTAAAAAACAGTGCTGACATTAAATCGAATTTATTTCTATATGTCATTCTTAAATGCATTTTTTGCTTATTGTAATTTCGTGACAAAAAGGAATGCTTGCGGTTGCGAAATCTATTTCAATCAACAATAGATCATGCGATGAAAAAGCATAAAAATTAATTTGAAACAGTAAAAAATGACATGATCGTCTGTATTTTTCCATTTAAAAAGAGAATACACTGCAATTGGAATTTTAAAACTTAATTGTATATGAATATATTTTGAAAGATACAAAACAACACGTAGAAATGATATTTCTTGTTTCCTCATTTGAAAAAAATCTTTAAAATTTATGGGCGCTTTTTTAGTGCTAAAATTTGGAAAAGCTCTAATATTAAGAATATTTTTAAATCATAAATAAAATAATAAAATTTTTATAAAATCATAAAACCTTTTCGTACAACTTTGTGCTTTATTGTTAAAATACATTTTTCTACTGCTTGCAGTAAAGTAAATGTAAAAGCATAAATTTCCTGGAAAACATTTCTAGAAGCTTGACCAATTGTAACACTAATTTACATTAAATGAAGTTTTTAAAAACACCGGGCAAAAGCTAATCCATATAGCAACAATTCACCGATTTTTAGATAAGCATAAACATATTAAATAAATTTTGATAAAATTGTATTAAATTATGTTGCACAACAAGGAGGAAATATTTATTCAATGTTTTGCTTCTGAGTTATTCTCTCCTTTCATTCTTTTGTTCAATTGTATTATTTCTAGCTAGTAAGGACTGTAGATTTGCTATCCATTAGAATCTGCTATCCAATAGTTTGCAATCGCAGTCTATTGAGCATTTTACGGCACAGATTTCTCACAGTTTCAAATACATCTTACTAAGTTATGTCGGCTAACAAGCTTTTGGAGACCATAGTTTTATGCATTCCATTTTTTATATACATTTATAAAAGTCAAACTATAAGTCAATGATCAATAATTATACGCCGACAAGCTGCTTATTAATAATCATAGGTTGAACAAATTGCGTTGCAGATTGTTCATCTTTCCTAAAGTATTCAACAGCATTTTATTAGAGAATCTCTGATAACGGGTTTATATTCAGATTCAGATTGCCGAAAAAATATTCTGAAAGGCAAATTTGCATATAGTGTTTGGATACAATTTTATCTGATTATTCCATAATTTTCAGACTTGATTTTAAACTATTACAAGGCATTTTAGCCAATATTAGGCACATGCTGTAACTAAAAGTGTAAATTAGTTAAAAAAAAAGCCTAAGAATTTTATCTTAAATAAAAACAGTGAATAGAATCAAAATATACGTGTTCATAGGATTTTAGAGACAAAGGCCGTAATTTCATCTGATGTTGTTGGTATTCTTGTTGAACATAGGGACATAATATCTCAAAAATGAAAAAAAAGACATATTTAAATGAAAGAAGTTTAGAATTTTGTCACAATACGCGCTTAATGGGAATACGTTGATTCTGACCATTCATAAAAACATTTTAAATCAATCAATTTATATGAATTTTTTTCATTATATGTTGGTAAATAATGAAAACTTTCGTCAAATTATTCGTTCTTGTTAACATTACAATAATCTAACTTGTATTTTTAAAGCATTGAATGTTATCATGTTGGTTAGTCATTGTATAATCAAAATTTGAAGGGAATATGTACTCAAAAATCAAAGATAAGTTCATTATAACATAAACAAATTTCTACTCACTGTTTGTTGGATAAATGATACTTTTAGTCTGAAACTGTTCTTCGTGCTTTTCCATCAACAAATCAACTATTTCACTGTTAAGTTTCAATGGTATTACTGAAGTTGGTGGTTCTGTCAGATTCAATTTCTGGAGAAAGGCGGACTTAAACTCTTCTATTAATTTATCCCTTGGATACTCTACGTGAATGAACGAAATATTTTCATCATCAATCTCTACTTCGTCGCTCAACGTGTTCATGTGGTCAGTAGGCGATAGACTAACGCCATACCACCAACTAAAAAGAAAGAATGAAGTGAAAACAATTCTGGGGTAAACGGCCATTTTATGTCTCTAAACAGATGCAATAACTTTCACCCGTTTCGCAAAAGTGTTTTTATACCTAGAAAATTTTGCTGTTTATTACTAATTCGCCGTTCCCTTTTTTTTCCAAATTTTTAAAATGTCGAGTGGATGTTGACACCGATGGTATGATAAGACAATGTGAACTTTCAACCTCTTATTTAACAAGAGAGGTCATAGCATTTTTACCAGAAATTGATCTGATGGGTAGTTTGAATTTGAATATTTCTTTAAAAAAATGATTTTCTAATTTCAGATTTAAACTGATATGATATCGCGGTTTTAAAGTAATTTTTAATGTGAGAATTAGGCACACTTTTTTTTCTGGCGTTAAGATGGCCTCCATTGTTTTCTGAAATTAATCACACTGGAATAGAAGTTTTGAGTTAAATTTCTAAAATATCTGCAAATATTAATTTAATACATTTTTAATTGTGTTTCTAAGATATAATTTTCGTTACTT
The DNA here is from genome assembly GCA_026543865.1 of Argiope aurantia. NCBI lineage: Eukaryota > Metazoa > Arthropoda > Arachnida > Araneae > Araneidae > Argiope > Argiope aurantia. The sequence goes on from JAPMOR010007352.1 coordinate 491,773, forward strand.
CAGACATTAAAATGCTTGTAATATAATTTTGGTCCAAATAATATTTTTTGCTTTTCTTATGCGATGTGCGTATAGATATCATAATATATATGTGATGTGCATATAGAATAATAATCTGTAAAACTTTCTGTCAGTGGGTATTTTGTGTGTCTGTCAGTGCGTATGCAAATACGAGAATTCAAAAAAGAAAATTAAATAAATTGGTGAAATTTTCCATGTAATCTTTATAATAAAAACATAAAACAGGATTAAATTTCGAATTTTCGAAAGAGGATCGAAAAAATACATAGTACAAAGGTTTTTTTTTTTTCAGATTTACCGAAGTACTGTACTTCTGTACATCTTTATTTCTATCTTTTCTGTCTTCGAATGCCTGCAATTAATATCTCAATAATATAATCTGTAATTAATACAACCTTGATATATAAATGTTTATTTTCAAATAAATAATTTAATTTTCATCACAATGATTAAAATTACAAATAACTCTTATTCAAAATGGTTAAAAAAATAGTTAAATCTGAAGAATGGGAATTTTAATTTAAGAGAGAAATATTCATCATTCTAAAGATTCAAATTTCAACTAAGTCATTTGCTTTTTATTATGGGGATAGATGATGTGTCAATAGTTTCTTCTTCTGCACATGGACTGAAACAAATGGTATGTCACAAAATCATTAGAATTTTGTCTTGCTCTGGAATCAATTTGTCTATTATTTAATCCCTCTGCATTGGTTCTATTCGTATTTAATCAAGCATATCTAACCAAATCCAAATATAAGATAAGGCGTAGAAAACTAACCAAGTCCGGATTCAGTTTGTGCTTCCGACTTTTTCCTAAAGTTCTCAGTTAAAGGGATCTCATTTGAGATTCATTTGAAAGAAAATCTATGAAACTGTCTTCATAAAATCCAGAAGCGGAGAGAAATTTATTGCTAAAGCTATCATTTGCCTCATTCTTAAATATTTCAGGTTAAGATATGATTAGAACCCTTAATAGTTTTCAATCAATTCGCGATCTTGAGTCTTATGAAATTTTACATCAATCCCCCTGTACTGTAATAAGCTTTACAGCTTTGTACTATTTCGTATGAGAAAGTTAAATTTATAACTTTTTAAAAATTTGAAATATAATACTTTTTACCTGTTTTACCCTTGTTTCTAGTAAATTTAAAAATAGTAAATGGAGACTTACTTCTTCTCTATTCTAAAGGTCAATTTATGATTATAGAGATTTTACGAGGTATTGAGGACTAATCTCAAAGTTCTTAAATTTAAACTCTCAGTAAGAAAATGCAAAAGTTACGTTTAATCCATCCTAAATTTTGAAATTCTCCTCCAATAAGTATAATAGATTTTATTTACGAAATTATATGATAAGATTATCGAATATTTTATTTTAGTATTAAGTGACCATACCTTTGTTTCGAGTATTCAATAAAAATTCGCCATTTAACTTGAAGATTTATGAATATTTTTAGTTCAATTTGTTCCTCAGTTTAAAGAAGGAAATTATCTCCAACGAATTAAACTAATGACACTTTCCTCTATATTAATAAGCATCAACAGAGACCTTCATTATTAACGGTAAAGAAAAAAAAAAGAAAAAAATCCTCTAAGTAAAATACTAATGTTAAGAATCTTTTATAAAAATCTGATAGAAGTAACAAGGAATTAAAAGTGAGATATTTTAAATTTCTTTGAGAAAAGATTTTTAGATTCTTTATTTTTATAAAATTGCTGCTTAAGTTATTTGTTATAACTTAGCTTTTAGGAGGTTTAGAATCCAAAAAACTTCAAACACTTGCGGTTTGCGGCCACATTCGAGGATTTGAAATTCAATTACATCGATGATGCGATGAATGTGTGTACTTAATATGCATCATATTAAATACATAGGGATGAAACGGTATTTCGCTGATGGAGATAGCATTTAGCTGATGGATAGTTTGGAGATTGAAAAGAAGACTCTGGTGCTTTCCTTGGATTAAAAGAATTAAAAATTACGAATAGCACTATAGAAATTACGATGGAGTTTCAATATTGCTCTCTTTAAAATTCACTAAGAAGCATTTATCAAGTAAATTTAGGAGGTGCCAGAATAAATGGCATGACTGGTACTTTAGATATGATAAGCACCCTCCACATACCCGTTTCTTCTTCCTTACATGATTCAGGGATATTTTCGGGGTTTTAATATCATCCAATTCATAGACGCCCTCGACATTTCTTTAGATAAATGAAAGACGTAAACCATCAAAAAATATCTAATAATAAATCAAAATTGAGAGACATAAGAGACAAAACATGCAAAAATAATTGGACATAAATCTTATATTTTCGTCATATGGTCATATATAAACAAAATTATTTTACAATTAGCATTCAAATTAGAAATATTTAAGTATAGGAATTTTATATTTCAGAATCTAATTATTACCTCTTTTCATTAGTTTAAATTATGTTTTAACTATTTAAAAAAAAGTGAAAAAATTCACTTCAATTAACTGCAAATTTTTCATTTGTCCTCACCATAAACACTAAGATCTTCATTTTAGGAACTTATTAAAAATTTCCTTGAATATCTTACAGCTGATATGCAGTCCCGCAAAATTATCGTATTAGAAATATTAATATGTTTTTTTTTTTTTTACAAAAAAGCGTCCAACAATATGTTTTGATATAAATATATCGTAAAAATGGAAGAGATTTGTTATTTTTTTTCAATCCAAAGTGAATGGCCTCGACTTTTCAAGGTCATATTCTTACAAACTGCAATTACTTAACAGTTCATGAACATCAATCAGATAACAGCGAAAAGTCATTAGCCTTAATGAACTGATAATTTATGTGTCTCAAGTAGGAGAAATTATCGCAAAATTAAGTGTTTTTTCCACACAAAAAAATCATGTTTTTAACAGACTTTTCGGTTTACTTTGTGTTGAAGATATATATTTTTTCTTCGAATTCATATATTCTTAACTGTCTATTTCTAATATTTATTTTCTTAATTTTTTTTCGTCACATGCATTAGACAGTGGGGTCAATAACCGTCATAAACTATTATACGGATGTTCACCTCGATATTGATTTGTTAAGATCGATACTCTCAAATGCACTGCCTTTTTCTACTAAGAACACTTCAAAAGACTGTGATCAGGAGACATTGACGCTATCCAATCGATTAATCAAATTCATGAACTCGTGTGATTGTTAATTATACGAGAAATACTTATTAACCAGTCAATTCAATTAACAAATTAGCAAACTAATCTCTATTAAAAGACTCGAGGTTTTAGACCTGCTATTCTGTTTTCAATAAAATCAATTAATATGTACTAATCCTTCCATCGATAAAGAAATAAACTTTCCGTAAAGCATATAAAGATAAGGTGAAATTTTATAGATTTTACTCTTTCGATAGGTTATGGTGGCCGTATTTTTCATGTGGTAACATAATGCTAAATAGTCGAGAGTATAGAACTAATACATTTAAAAATAAATTATATATTTGTACATAATTCGGTTCTTAACACCAATATTCTTCCATTTGTTCAGAAAAACTCAATATTTAAAGCAAAATTTAATGAGTTTCGTGAAATACATTTCTAAAGAGGCGCGTTTGTAATTCAGTTGTTCATAGGTTTCTAAATACTCTAAGCTTGAATTATGACTTGTAAGTTAAGAAACTGTAAGTTAGCTTGATTATACAATTTATTGTAACTTAGGAGAATCTTCTTTATTATTGTGAGAAAAAATAAAAAAATTTTATACGTCTTTTTTTTTATTGCTTTGCCTTGCTCAAATTACTTAAATAGAATGCACTGTCATGAAAAATCAACCTAAAGATTTGAGAAATTTTTTACGTTTAAATTTCCCTGTTTTTAAAATGATATCTAAAAATTGTTTTTAAAATTATATCTATATATTTATCTATATGCGAACACGAATCACAATAACAGTAATACAAAAAAGAGCCATATTTATAAAATTTGAATAGTAGATTTTCTTCTAAAAGTGTTAGAGGGTAGTCTGTCATTCAATTTAGGATCATGTGGACAAAATATTTATAAAAAAAAACTGAGGATGGATGACAATTTGAATGCGATTGTAATATCAGAATTTTAAATATCTATTAAATGTTATGTCAATACCACTAATGAATTTTCTGCCAGTCTGTTTGCACATTTATATATCTACAATGCAAATAAAATTCACTACATGTTCTTAACTCGAAAATCGCATAACCTCTCAGATCTCATTATATGATTCTCTATATTGTGTGTCAAAGTTAAACGTAAAACATGCCATAATGTCGAAGCACAGACAAAAATGTGTATGTGATAAATATTCGCGAAATTTTTCTGCCAAATGTATGTGAATTTTTACTGGTTGTCATACCTTAGATTCCAAGTTCTTCTACTAAATTTTTATCTATCAGCAAACAAATATAATTCATCAAGCCATCGTGATTTTTAAAATACATATCTAACTTAATTAAAAATTTTAAAACTTTCTTAATAAATTTAATACTATTTTCCTTTATACTTAAATAATGTAACGTTATTCAGTTTTATTTTTCTGATCCGTTGATTAGAAAATTCAGCAGAAAATATTTTTATTACGAACGGTATCGTGGAAAGTTTTAGAATGTTAAGTGCTTCAGAAATTCTTTAACAAATTTGTTTATTTATAATATTTTATGTTCAAAATTAAATGACTTTGGCCAATTTAATCTTTCTAAATACTGGGTTTCCTAATTGGTAATCCATGGAATACGTTTATTTAAAATTTTATCTATTTAGTTAATAAGACAGAAAAATATACATTTCAAAAAAAAAAAATTCTACAAATTACTAATTATACAAAGTGCATATGCAGCGATACACAGTTGCAATGAAAACCCTATTTTAGACTTTAATTCAAAGAAACCAATTTTCTTTTAATCTTAATACTAGCACTGGAAGAAGCAAGCAATTGAATAGTTTGAAGACAAAATAAGATTAGTTTAAATATAATTACATATCTATAAAAACATTTTTGCAAATCGTACGTGATATTAAATTTCAAAAATTATCAATTAAAAAAATAAATTGTTTATTAACTGAAAATTGCAACATTAACATTAAAAATAGTTTTTTTTTAATTTATTTTTTTAAAGATTTTTGGTAGTGCAGAAATCGTCGTTTTAGAAGGTATAGTTGAAAATCTCTAAGAATTTGCTTACTTTTCATATTTTACTCAAGTTTTGGGCTTTGAAAAGTTGATCTTCCTTTTCAATGGAATTCTGTTAAGATCGTAGATTCGAAAAAAGGTTCAAACAATCAGTATATTAAAGTATATGGTTCTTTGAAGTTCAATTTTCCTGTAAAATGATGAGGATCAAGTATTCATTTTCTTTTAATGTCGACGTATTCTGTCCAAAATTTTATTCAGATCTATAATTTCAACATAATTTCTGTGTGTCTTACAATTCATACATCCTGTTCGTTCAGTTTTGAGTTAGGAACAAAAATACCGCAATTTGATCTTAGAATCAGAAGGCAATTAGAATAATAACATATCAATGAACAGTTAGTCCGATACATCTATAAATCAGATGATAAAACTATATATAATTTAGATCGTTCCGATTCAAGTTCTTTTTCAAATGCATTCGAACACGCCAACAGGACTTTTGTTTGGCATTTCAACCAAAAGCAGGCAGCATTTTTTATTTTATGCTTAATGATTACATACAGAATCAATTCTTCTAAATTGTTAAGTTTTTGAATTATAGTGTTGTTATACAGACGTTACTCTAAAAATTAATTTTGGAAACCCGAGAATGACTGAAACTTGAAAATTCATCAAAACTTCGTTGTCAACTTTTCTTTTACTCTCCCAGTATTTTCTTTTTATATTTCATAAATGAGAAAGTAAGGAACGTGATAAAAATTGCGATATATCTAAATCATTGCTTTTTTACGAGGAAAATAATAATTACTATGCATATAATCATCATAAACTGTTGAAAGTAACGGGGAAAAAGATGTCTGCGCACTCTAAGTGCAATGTTTTTCTTGTATTTTTTAGTAAGTCTTACCTTTTTAATATTAAATTTATCTGAATTGTTTATTACATATTTTGAAGTAATCACTATGATGCATGTTTAAAACTTTTGAAAATTTCTGCATAAAATATGAAAATTAGGCATTTTTTTGCACGCATCCGTAAAATAAAGGGGATATAAAAAATTCATCTCGTCATTAGATTCTTTATTAAAATACTGCTTCATATCGCTAACTATAACCATTGCAATAATACTAATTACTGCACCGCTGCAGTAAAAGTACCATAGTAACGCTTCCTAAGAATTACATAAGACGACAAAAAGTGTGAATGAAATGTCCTCAATTTGTCTCTAATCTATCATCATCTCAATACTTTCCCACTCTTAAATTAGGGATTTAGGATTTTCTAGATTTGATAGATATTTATAATCAGATCAAAAAAATATTTCGTTTATTAAATAAAAAAAACTGTGACACAAGATAAATAAAAACCACACAGTTTCAACTGAAAACCAATAAATTTATGACGTACTATTCTATGATTTTAATATCCAAACATTTTTGTCTCGCAAGGGCAAGGCGGGTTCACAGAGAATCTCTTTTCTTCCCATTTGTCAGACAGAAGGAGATAATTTATAAAGTAAACAAATTGCTCGGTGTCCCTAACCATCTTTCCTCAGCAAGTCATCGATTCGTCATCAGATCTCTTGTCCTTCGAATGTGTGATAAATTATTGTAAAATGCGCACAGCGTGAGAAATTATATTTGAGGCACACTCTTGACCAATCACAGATTGAAACAGCAATGGATATAAGTATTACGCTGCTAGAGTGCATGCTAATTATTCAACAAAAATATTGAACTCAATTTGTTAAAAAGAATTCTAATTAATTCCTTTTTTTTGTGGCCTATTTATAAATAAAATCGTTTGTTTTCTTTTCGTTTCTTGTATAAGAGTTTTACAAGAATTAAGAATAAACTATTGTAATCACCGAAAAATTCAGCCCCGAGTTTTGTAACTTATTTGAAATTCTGGACTTCTCAATGGAAAGAATATTTTGTGATTATGTCTTATAGTTCTTTTACGTCTTAATACTTTTAGATAAATGAAACTCGAAAAAAAATGGAGAAAAGATAGAGGAAATTTGTCCTATGATCTTAAGAGATGCGGTCTTAACCGCATGAATTGTTGATACATTTAAAAAATATATACACCGCATGAATTGTTGATACATTTAAAAATATATCTTTATTATGCTGTGAAAATAAAAATAGCATCATATTTACAAAACAAAAACAAGTAAAAGAATACCATTTTTTTATACCAACAGAATTTGTTACAATTTTTAGCTATTTAAAAATTTTCACGATTTTTAAAAATAGTATTGTTTGATTGCACTACATTTGCAGAAGTGAAAAAATTATACACATTTGTTTGTGTGTATGTATAAATTTTTAAAAGTTATTGCAATCAAAATTTGGTAATCAAAAAATAATGTTAACAAAAAATGTACTGACAACAAAGGGTAAATAATTCTGTTTTAAATTTTAAGATGTCACAAAAGAATTACTTTTATCCACTTATTTATTTTTTAATAAAGGTTTCCAAAATTATCGCCTGTAAATATCAGAATTAGCAAACCAATTGCTGCTAACTATCGTTTCAGGAAGTAATTTTGGAAGTAATTTTGGAAGTAATTTTGGATCGTTTCTGCCCTTCCAGCAGGGCAGAAACGATAATATTATGCTTTGAATCATCATATATTAAAAATTAGTCTTTAGTGCGCAATTTATTTAACTCGAAATAATTCATATACACTTGCATTCATTTACTTATTGCAATAGATTAATCGCAATCGAAAGAATTATATAACTGCCTTTTAACTAAAAATTCTTTTAGTCAGATTCTTGGAAGTCATAGCTATTTATTTCAGCATTATAATCTTAACTAAATTTTAGAATTTTAACATGAGACTAGATAAAACTTTTGAAATTGATAAGATTATTTCGTTTTTTTTTTGCGTGCATTTATTTGCGTATATTTGTGCGCAATCGTCATTTACTAAGCCCGGTATAGAAATGTGGACCTTGGATATGAACCGAATGTCTTGCATTGCATTGGCGAACATTAATGTAGAAATATAGCTCTTTGGCGAGAATCTAGCATTTTTACTGAATTTATCTTGCGAATATGTACAATTTTGGACGCTTTTTTTCCAACCAAATAAAATGTAAACTTTACACAAAACTCTATAGTTACAAAATAACATATGGAATTTCATTGACTTAAGTAATTGCGTTTACATGCATATGAAAAAGCAGACCGATTTAGCATTTTGGTCATAAAATTTATAGAAATATGCATTTTTAAAACTAAACCTGAGTACCAAATTTTATTTATCTGGCTATTTTCTTTTGCTGTTATTATCGAGACTCGATCAATCAGATAGTATTACTCTGAATGGATTTTGTTCAAAATGTGATAACAGTATACAAATTTATTCTGAAGTCGAATATCAAACTCATTCATCTAATTTAACGTTTTTCAGTAACGGTTTTCACAGATAGACAGTCATAACGCCAAAGATGTGTTTTTCGAACTCTGGGAGGTCTGAAACGTTGAGATTCATCTTATTCTAAAGTTTGTATTTTTTTGACGATTGCAATACTTTCTTTATGCGAGGAAGTAGAAATGTCTCTTTTCAGATTCATTGAATTCTAAATCTCAGTGATTCGTGAAAATCTCGAGGCCGAATTTTTGATGTTTGTTGTGCTTCTACATTTTAATATTTTAGCTACGATCAAAAGATAAATCATTTAACATAGCATCCAGAAGAAAAAAGGAATTATAGCAGTTATAAGCAAGCCGATGAAAACAATACTCCGGAAATAAATTAGTTTATAGCGATGACAAATACTTGAACATCATTGACCTCATTCTAAAACTAAAATCATGTTCGCACATAATCAAAAAAAAAATTTAAAAAAATTGGGCAGCTTTTTATGTTATTGAGGTTGAAGAAATTGAGAAGAATTTATTCATTCAAGAAAGCGTCCATCAGCGGTTATGAAATTTCACTTTTAAAAAAAGGACAAAAAAGAGTAATCCTCAAGGATTCTCACATCGATACAAAATTTCTTGCTATCATAGCAGGCAAAACACCAAAAATGGGTAAAAAAGTGAAATCAATCAATATCTTCAGACAAAGAATATCTCGAAATCGCGACAGAGAGGACAGATTTTTAAAAAGTCTTAAAAAAAGTTCCAGCAGATTATTTTGATCAAAAGCTGATAATTTAGTTTATAACCTCAGATGTTTTACTTCCGTCTTAACTGCTATTGTCACTACTTAGGTCATCATGGCTGTGAAATGAAAAACCAAAAGAAATTTATACAAAAATATTTGTGTATGATCAATTATTTTTAAATAATTCTATAATTCAAAAAATAGTATTTGTTTGTTTATTTTTTGTGCAATTGTAACTTTATCGTATAAGAAATATACACAATGAATATATTGTAAATGTTAAAAATTTTTATATCTAGAAGATGGTATCTAAATGTTTTAGATTCTCTGTGTCCGAAAAAAATCCAAAAACAATTTTCAGTCTATTTTTCTCCATGTTTATTCTTCTATTTTTACATCAAAAAGATTACTTAAAAAGAAAAGGAATGAAGTATGGTGCGTGGTTGTCCTACCAAAATTAACCAATAGGTATCAAATTTTGAACAAAATTCATTTAACGGAATTTTACCTCGAAAATTCTGTTTGATGGATTTTTTTTTTCATTTGAACAGGATAGCTCAAAAACGTAAGGCGTGCAAACAACAATGAAAAAACGCATAGTTAAAATTTGGTTTATAATTTTATCACAAAGTTACCGATATATATTAAATTCTGAATCCAAATGGTCAAAAAGCAAAAATCTAAAATCCCTATTCGATTTTCTTTGCTATACGATAAAAAAAATATTGAATTATTTATATCGTTTATATTGTGAAAGTATACGAGGAATTCTAAAGAACGTTTTCACCGATTTAATTTATAAAATGAAAGGCTTTGACATTAGTTCATGTATTAATTATTCCAACTTGCAATTATTTAATTATTTTTGGAATATATCAATTTCATCTTCGTTAAAGGAATATTCACTTAATGACATTTAAATTTATGAAGCATTAAATGTTGTTAATGTTTTGTTCTAATTTTTAAAAAAATGAAATAAAGGGCACATTTCTAAATTGTATTCGAAATAATTTGTTTAGCATCTTTATTATTATACAGTATACTAGCAGTCGTACTTACTTCCGTTGAATACAGAAAATATAAATAATAGATCGTAATAATCAGATGTTATTTGTTTTTCTACTCATGCAATTAAAATAAGCGTAAATTATTCTCATAAAATGGACCATATGCGGAAAAAAAATAGTTGGAAATCTCTTGTTTATCAATTTCTCGAAGAACTTTATGGATCTCAATTTTAACTTAGTTCTTTATTACCGAAGTAGTACTAACTCTTATGCAAGGAGCATTGGTAAATGACTCTCAGAAAACGGATAATGATTTGAAGAACAGAAATAGAGGTGTCAAAAAAACTCGCTTAAATGAATATAAAAACATTTGTCAGAAATCTGATTTGCAAAGTGGCATCTCGATTTCTTGATAAATTTATGAATCTCGATCTCTTTTCTGATTTTACATATTAGCATAAGGTGTTCTTCTGCCCTTTAAATCTAAATATCAATAAATGACTTTAGAAAATTGAGTAATATAATGTAAGAAAGGAAATAAGCCCTGTCATGTTTCTGAGTGAATATTCAAGCATCTGCTGGAGATCGCATTTTTAAGTAATTGGATGTTTCGCTTTCTTATGTTTACAAGTGATATTGTAGGACATCTGCATGTTGTAGTTTGTCGTTCTGAATATAGGACAATATCGAGAATATATTGTAACAATGTTGTTGTGCATTTTGTGTTAACAAGATTAGATTAGTTACTTTCTACTGAACATCATTTTGATACCTTCTCCAACTTTCATTTTTGATTGTTGCATTGTTAAATGATTAAATGACCAAAACACGTATTTAATTATTCAGCTTTTATCAAATGATAAAGGAAAGTCAATTATTCAATTTTTCTAAAATAAATATTAGAGTTTTGAATCGTGATCTTACTTTGGGAAAGTAGAATTATTTGCTTATAATTCGTAATGTAGCTCATGCAACACCATTTTTTCTCTACCTTGGGATGACATTTTATTTTTTCTGTATAAAATCACAAATTATTTTTAATTAGTTACTTACAATATTTCCAGATTTTCTAAGCAGTTTTTCAAAGAAATGAATTGAAATAATTGAAAAATGCAATATGCTACATGGATGAATTTTCGTATATGATTTTAATTCCCAAATTATATTTAGGATATTCGGAAAGTAAATGCCTTTAATGAATAAATAAAATAATAGGAAAAGTAATGGAAAGCAACCTTTTCTTATTAAGTCAAGTACATGCCTTAAACTATAAACACGACTATCATTCGTGATTAGTTACTTATTATAACAAGTCATTTTCTTCTATTCCATATAGAAGAACAATGCCACCCATGATGATAACCATGTAGTAATAGCTAATTTCCTATCATTATTATCAACAAACCTCATTCCTTAAAATTACAAAAACATATAAAAATCAGAATGAGCTAGACCTGGGCAGAAAAAAGGATGAAAAGATATTTCCCATCCATGAAATGAGATAAATAGCTATGATTTAGCCGCCACCTGGGGACAATATTAAATGTTTAAAATGCGAGTTAGTGAAAAATATTAAAAAGAAACTTTTCCTAATTCTTCTGCAATGTAAACAGAGGTTTCTACCATTAAAAATAATACTTTTTCAAATCGATCAAATTGCGAATTGTATTTGTGTATTTTAGTATCTGTATAATTTTGTCGTCTCAAGTTTGAAAGAAAATATATAATTGTATATTGCAAAGATTTGTATGAATTTTTCTTTCCTTATATGTACGAGGTAACTTTTTAAAACATGTTATTAGGGTATCCTTACCTTCCCCTGACTCTATAATGAGAGAAGAGAATAAAGAATATGTTTGATCTATGCAATTGTGATAATTGATCACACAAGACTTGTATATTTTCTTGTAATGACGAACGCAGTTTAATAAGGAATGGATGACAGGAGTCACTCCATCGTTTATAATTACGTTGTCGATTTTAAATCTTATATACTTTGAACATTATCCTTGAAAAATTTTCTTGAACTTGAATAAATTATTTAAGAGCAAAGCTATCAAAATATTAGATAAACCAGAAAGCAATAAAAATATAGTGAATCTTAAAATACAGGATTTTATTACTATTAAGAAAAGTACATAGTAGGTTCTGTTCATCTCGTTTTAAAATACGTTTTAAATTTCATAAATATGCTGATATAAACAAAAGAAATAATCCTTATATGAATCCTGTTAACATATGCTTCATTCATTTCCTGTATTAAGAAAGTCTTCTTTTTATAGAACGATGTCAAAAGAAGGAATCCCACCAAGAGAATATCGTCTCCAGTACATCAGGGGATTGCCAATTTTTCATTCCCCACGATTTTCAAAAGAAAATTTTGAAGCAGCTCTCGATTATCAGCCGCAAGATGGTGACATAATCATTGCTTCCTATCCTAAAACTGGAACGACCTGGCTGCAGTACATCGTTCTTCAGATCCTTTCCAAGGGCAATTCCTTCCCTAGTTTTAACGACCTAATGTTTAAGGAAGCGCCTTATCTCGAAATGGCTGGGATTGCACCAATTGAAGCACTGAAGAAACCCAGAGTTTACAAGCATCATTTTCCTTACAACTTGGTGAAGAAAAACGAAAAAGCTAAATGTGTCTATATCTATCGAAATCCTGAAGATACGGTGGTTTCCTTTTATCACCACACACAAAGTGTCACTTTCAACTCTGATATCGATTTTGATCAGTATGTTAAAGATTTCATATCGGCTAATGTTCCTTATGGGAGCTATTTCGAGCACGTCAAATCTTACTTGGATCATAAGGGTGACAACAATCTTCTGATTTTAACTTATGAGGGTTTGCATAGTAATACGAAGGAAGAATTTTTGAAAATTGCTAAATTCTTAGGAGAAGAATATTACAAAGCGTTATCAAATGATGATTCATTGTTAAATAAGATAATAAAACAAACAAGTTTTGAAAACATGAAGAATAACTTGCATTACGTTCTTCCAGATACTATTTCTAAGGATTCTTTTAAACATGGGCCTCAAAAAGTCGAGTTTTTTAGAAAAGGTATTACAGGAGAAGGAAAGAAACGTCTGTCGCCCGAGCAGCAGGACAGATTGAGAGAAGTTGCTGAAAAGGTCCTTGAAGGAACTGATGCTATAAGTAAATGGTACTCGAAAGAAATTACTTGTTAATGAATATCAATCAATATTTTCAATTGAAATATCTTTTTATTCTTTGAAGTGATACCTTTATATATATAAATTAGGCTTAAATAGTACTGTATTACCACGACACATAAATATAGCACTGATGCTTGTAAAATGCTGATGTTGTATCCGAAATTGATTATTCAATAATTCTCTGAGTAGTTTTACATTGTAAAAAATGGAAGAATTTCTAATGAAATGTCAATCTGATAAAAGTTTTCATTTCTTACTCTGTTATTGAAAGTTCCAGCAATAAAAATTATAGAATTTAAAATGGTTGCCTTATATTATATTACAATGAAAAAATTGCTGATTCCTATCAACTGCCCTAGACACACAGATAACATACAAGATACGAAACCAAATCGTATTTCATAACCTGTTCTAATTTTCTAAGCTTTTCAAGTTTAATTGATATGTGAAGAAGGAAGAAACTCTTTATGAAGATTCTAAATTTGAAAACAATGATTAATTATCATTTCTTCAAACTCATCAATAGATTAAATTTAAATTAAAGTTATATTAAGCTTATAACAGCAATATGAATTTTCTCTATCTAACGGCAAATAAAGTTTACCACAGCTTTTATTTAATGGTGCAGTCATGGATAGTTTCAAAATGATATATTTCTTTATTTCGAAATAATGTATTTATGCTCGAAAAATATAGTGTATTTATGAAAAAAATATTAAAAACATGCGTTATAAATGAATCAGAAATGAGGAATCAGCTATTTAAATTTATTATAAAATATATTTAACATGCCTTTATAGTATTAGTTCGTCGTACACGCTAATTTCTAATTCTTTGAAAATGATATTTAATCCGAACTTATCTTTCTAATTTATATCTTTAGTTAAATTATCTTAAAATTTATATCATACACACATATTAATATTTTTAATATTTATCTTAAACTAATGCAAATAACTGCCTTCATTTCTAAGATGCTTGTATTCCATTATTTATTAAAATATTCACTCATAGTTTTGCATACACCAAGAGTCTATGAAAATTTTCCGGTAAAACGTGCACCATATCACGACAGAGTTTAGACTCTCCAGGCATATCAGTGACATTAAAGCTTAAGCCATTGGATTGGTTTGATTTGGTTTAGTTATATTAACGTCCCGTTTTTAAAGCATCACTAGGACTATTTTGAGACGAGCCTCGTAATTTTGAACCACGGTCAAATGACGAGGACGGCACCTGAGCTGGCACCCCTCTCTCTAAACTTCCACACTGCATCAGCGGGAGGACATTTTGGCCCCGACGTACTTAACATGCACCAGATCCGCTTACACGACAGTTTTTTGGTGGAAACGGGTCTCGCACTCTCCTCCGGTTCCGAAACCGAGATCTGACCACCAGGCCATTGCGGCCATCCCTAAAGCCATTGGAATACTTACAGAGCAGTATTCATCCACCCACATTATTCGTCATCGTATATGTACATTCCAAAGTCATAACTATGTCTGTAGCTCAGAGCACACATTGATTCTAATTCATGTGAATATATTAATCAAAATCGACTTCTTGTTTATAAATGAAAAACTATGTAATTCTCATTATCAATGAGCAAATAAAACTGTGTGTGTGCCTCAAACATATGTAGATTCTCTAGAATCGGAGCAATATCCCATATTGCAGAATTCAGGCAATTGTAATCAAAACAAGTTTAATATTAATGACACACAATTTGTAGAAATTGTTCTACGAATCAAACGATCTTATCCCTATTCGCGAAATTTCATGATCTCAAATGAAATTGTATGGAGAATAAATAAATTAACCAAGAAATTTTAAAGAGCCTGCTTACATATTTTTTAATAAACATTTAGCATTTTTATTCTTTAGACTAAAGAAAAGTTCGTGCATTGAACATATTAAGCTTGATACATAAAAATAAAAAAGAATCAGAGCGAAATTCCGTTGTCTTCTGATAACTACAGAAAAATAAATTGTAATTATGGGCTGCTACGGCTGAAACAATCAAAACATTGTGAATCTTTCACGAATTATTACGCATGTTTTCGATCAGAGTGATAATATTTCAAAGGCTGCGATAACGATTCATATGATTTTTGCATCTGTATTATCTAAAAAATATGCGATTTTAATTTCATTTGTGCATTAGTAAAAATACTAAAACTATTATATTTAAAATTAAAAGAAATTAAAAGGATTCACCAGTAAGAGAAATTTTGCCCACACTAATAACGACTCACAAATTAACTCAACTATTTGATGTCTTAGTCTGCATTACAAAAGAAATTAAATAAATTTTGAATGCAATTATTTAAAATGCCACAACTTACACTGTGAGCTGAAAATATAGCAACAATCCCAAAACTGCCAATTTTTGAATTATATATTTGTACCCTATTAACACAAAATACGATACGATATTCGAACGTATAAAATCTTGAAGATATCATGATGGGCCTGTTGCGTTAGTAGGATACATTTTAATTCATTAATTTTTTTTTATAATAATAATTCTTTCAAACTTTTCAGTAGTCTGTTCTTTCATAATCGTCTTTCTAGGATAATATATAATCTATATCTATACTTATAATAAAGCTCAATGTGTGTGTGTGTGTGTGTGTGTGTGTGTGTGTGTGTGTGTGTGTGTGTTGGCGCTCTACAGGCCAGACCATTCAACCTACAGCTACCAAATTTGGCACGTGTATACCTTGGAGGCCGGAAATGTGCACCTGGGGGTTATTTTTAATTAAAATTTTATTTATTTAAAAATTAAGATAAATTTTGGCGTGTTTCTGCTATAACTTCCGAAAATATTACCGCACAAAAAAGATTTTTACATGAAGTTAAAGATCAAAAATTTATCTTTTAAATGATACCAATGATTTAATCTTAAAATTAAATTTCTATTTTTAATGAATTTTTAAATAAATATTTTAACTGTGTTTTTTCAACAATTTTTTTCGTACAAAATAAAAATAAAATTTAAGCTGCACGAGCACGTTTCGCATTCATGGGAAAAAATTAGCTTTTTTCAAAGTGTTGCCATCACATTGATTAATGCTCCAATTAAAAATAAATTAAATCGTTTTGGAAATGAAATCTGCAAAAATATAATTTTCGACACGTGTCTGTAGGATATGAAATAAATAAAAAATATTATTTTTTCTAAAAAATAAATTCAAGAAAAATTATTTTATGATCTTTTACACCCTCTATATTATTAATCCAATAAATCAGTTTTATTTTAAGGCAAGTTTTGTTTAATTTGAACAGGATAACCATTCAAATCAGATCCACACAGCTAATTTGTAAACCTTTAGTAAGACACAGATCTGCTAAAATGGTCTAAATGGAAAATGATTATATTTTATGTAACTTGATTCAATAAATGCTCTAATAAATAACTAATTTTTGATTTTACATAAAGCTTCTGCTGTGGAAATCACGATTAACAAAATGTCCTTGAAACACTAATATTTTAAATAAAAAGAGTTAATTTCCAATTAACTAAATCAATCACTTAAACTAACTGATTTATGAAAATTTGAATATCACTATTCAATAAAACAAGGATAATTTTAGATTTTCTATCGATCGTTTCAAAGAAAATACGCCGATCAGCGCGCAGGTTTCTCAAGATTAATTGGCCTAAGATTATGACAATGTTGAGTTTTTCTAAATTTTTAACATTCGAAACTTCATAAATAAGTCTTAGTTGATCGTGGAAAATAGAAATATTCATTCATTTATTTAAAATTTGGTGTGTCCAGAATATTTCTCAGAATATGATACCTTACTGCATTAAATTTAGACTTCATAATTTTTGAAATATATTTATAATCCAGAACAAAATATTATTATTGATTTCAATTCAATCCTTTTGAAAACAAAACTAAAAACTGGATTTTATGCTGAATCTGAGAAATTTTTGTTGAATTATTCTTTTAGATATTACATAAATTATGAAAAATATTTTGTAGTTCACATAAGACTTAAATACCGAGCGATTCTGTTTTCAATACTCATATTCAATAATAATAATAATAAATAATTAACAATAAAGATGATAAATAAAATAAAACGCTTAATTTTGTTAAAAAATATCTTTATATTAATTGCAATTTCATCATTTCCACTTTAAATTAAAGTTAAAGTTTTACCGGAAATGGCAACAAATTAGCAAAATATATATAGTAAATTGAACGAAACGATCTAAACAACAGTATAAGTTTGGTATTACTATCAAAATTAGCAAAATATATATATAGTAAATTGAACGAAACGATCTAAACCACGGTATAAGTTTTGTATGACTATCAAAATTTGAAGATTAAAAATGTTTTGTTTGAGAATCTATTCAGAGACCAGTTACTTAAAATATTTAATTGAAAATTGTAGCGAGCGGTAATACTGGCAGACCGGCTGGTCGCCAAAGGCGGCTAATATTGAATAATTGGTGTGTAGTTAGGAATTTTTCATGAATCAAAGAAAGGGAATTTTTAATTCACAGTTATATTTTTACTTATTGCACAAAAAGAATATAATTTTTTTATAAATTATTATTTAATGCTTAGTTATATAAAAATACATCTCATATTTTGCATCACACTATGCATCTGAAAGTTATGATACCAAAGTCTCTAACTAGTATATGTGAACTGTACATGCAGCATATTTTTAATCCTAATGCTAATTACTTAAATAATATAAATACTTAACATTTCGATATGTGCACATTTATTTTGCTCAAAATATTTTATTTTATTTGTGGTACTATTAGGGATAATAGTCTAGTGCAATTTCAGATTCTCAGAAATTTTCTAAAAATACTTTGTTCAGGTTTAAAATTTTAAATATAATTATAAAAAACATCTTATTTCCATTATTTCTTCAAATTATTTCAAAAGTATGAAACGAATTTCTTATTATCGTTAGAATTGCACCTCATTCACGTAACTAACACCGGTTAAAAAAAAAAAACTTTTCTCTTTTTTTTCATTAGCACAAAGTACCCACCAATATTGTTACGATATTCACCATAGTATAAGGCATTCAGAATATGGATTATAGTAAAAATATCGTATAATATTTTGTGATATAGGATGAGATCTAAAAAATTTCGAAAAAAAAATGTGTAAAACTACAGAATTTTTCCTATTAGTGCATTCTACCAATCTGTTAATAATGAAAAATACTTTCTATTTATTTTATAACTGTATAGTTTAGTTAAAAATTTCTTTTGAAGAGATTTGTATGGCAAAGTCTCCTACTAGAACAACATATTATTTATATCATCATGATATTGTTGCGAAATTTCTGCCGGGGTTCCTTTGGATACTTTGAACTTCTTCCATCGAACCAATCGTATACACTGATCCAACGGTGCTTTCTGAAGTCCACTCGAAAGCCAGGTATTCGCCTTCGTCGCCAAAGCTTTCACAGAAATACGTCCACCTCTTCCCGGTCTATTCTCGACACTCGAGAATCGTCCGCAGCTCTCCACACTGGATCTTCTGAAGAGCGCATTCATTTTCGCTGGAAAGGTCCTTCTGCGACGACATAACATGTCCGGATGCACAGGAGATTCATCGGCTCCTATTTGCATCCCACTTCTATGCAGATCCACAGCAAAGATGAATTCTTGAAGGAAGTGGAGATCGTGACTACAGGGATCAGCGATTTCCGCCACGTAGTCTTCTTCCGTGTCACTATGCAAGGAGTTATCAAGAGGCTTGCAGAGAGGTAATTCCTTTAATCTTTCGGAAGAATCCAATCCAAACAGGGTCGCATCAACTCTTGCATCCATAGGTATGAAACACGGGTCGACACCAACAGACCTGTCCGAAGAAAGTCCATCTACTCCATCCCCAAGCGCCTGCACTTCCGTTTCCGTTTCAGGGGACTCATTCGGAGAAGACCGTTTCAGTTCCGCAATTATTTGACATTCTCCCTGTTCGCTCCTCTCCTCATTAAACCTCGGCTCATCCTCCGGATGGCTAAGTTCCATTTCAGTGACACCGGTCTCCATTCTGTCTTCAGTCTTTTCTCCTTCCACTTGGCTCTCGTTACTTCCTCCAATTTCTTCTGTGATATCTTGGAGATTTTCTGTTTTGTTAACTTTATCTTTTAAAATTTCTTTCCACTATGAAATTCCTTTCTTAAGCTCCTCCTCCATTCTTTCTTGTCTTTTCTCCATTCTTTCTTGTCCTGCTTCCATATTTTTCTTCATCTCAGCCAACAGAGCCAGTAACTCACCATTACCGCTATCAGCCATTTTTCCTTGAGATCTCGTCAGCACCATATACTGTTGACCACTATCCCACTTCTGACACCAAATGTTACGAAATTTTCTTTACCGGGGTTCGTTTGGATAGTGGAAGTGATATGGTGTGTAGAACGCTCAATCAGCAGACGGTAGTAGAAAATAAAACAACGACGTTTATTTACACGAAGACACACAGGACAGCACAAAAGCTACAACTATATACAGCACAGAAGACAATTATCTTCACCCGAGACGTGTAGCATACAACAGCAGCATACAACCAGAATCTACTGCAGACAGTAGTGCACAGCTCAGTTCAGCACTAGCTTGACTCCGTCACTTCCGACTACTCTGTCTTCTACTTCTCCGACTCTGGCTCGGATTACTGACTTCGCTCCGTCGATTCCGCTTACTCTTCTTCGACCACTCCGTCCACTCTGACTACTGGCTTCTCCGCTCCGTCTTCGTACTACTTCGTCGTCTCTTTTGGCAGCGGCGGCCGCTTTCTTTTATAGGTCTCAGGAGGCGGGGCTAGAAGCCTCTCAACCAATCAGGAACGTTCGAGGCGTATCTCGGTTCCTACTGGACGGATCGGGAAAATTCTCGAAGTTTCGGGTATTATCTATTTTGGCGCCAAAGTCTCCAAATTCGTCGCCAAGTCGCCAAATGGTCGCCAAGTTTGTCGCCAAGCTCTGGGACCTTCGACGCGCCACCTGGACGCCGTCCAGTACCGATGACTTTAAAACTTTCTTTCCGACGATGGAACAAACTATGCTTACGGATTCGTACGGATTACGGATTCGTAACAATATTGTTCGGTATTCTGAATGTCAGTGAATATTGTGATACTATCACAACAATGTTACTGTTGGGTATTTTTTACTAAATGCGTTCATCATTCTTTTGTATAGACTTGTACTAATAAACTGAAACATACTAGAAATAATACCACTAAAATAAAAGAAATGATTTTTCATGTGCTTTTGCTACCAATTGATCCTTTAGGCTCGCATAATTAGATATCAAAAAATATCTAATTCAGATTTTATAATTTGTATAAATATTTGATTGAGAAGTCAAACAATCCCCAATTCATTTTTGCTGTCTTTATAATCACTCATCTTATTCTGAAACATTTTGAATTTGCTTATCACTTGGTGAGGCTTCATCAAATCAGTTAAATACTCCAATATATGAGAAGTGGAATCAATGCATATAGCCTTATCTATTGTTCAGAAATGTAGTGACCGGGAAGCAAAGAAGGTATACATGGTCTTGGCATCAGTCTTTTGGAAACAGCATGAAACAGAGACATTAGCATTTTTATGCTAGTTTTTAAAGAAAAGTACTACACAGAAAGACAAAAACTAGCGCTTTAAATCAAACAGCATTTGTTTCGTTAAACATTTGACGACGTTTTGAGCCAACACAATCGTATTACGTTCCGGATTCCACTTACATTGGATACAAAACTATGGCTATACTTTAACATTTTGTTTTACTATTTGATGAGCAGTGAAGTCCAAAAACAGATTATCATGGCACATTTGACATTTATAACATGAGCATCAATTAAGCTTTATTGTTTCTATAATTCTTACACGAAGCAGCTTGAAAGTAAATGAAAAAATCAGAAACATTCTTTGCTGTGAAAATAGGGATGGCAAATATTTTACGAGCGGTTATTACGTAACCAATATCAAAAAGTCACAAATACCAGTGATCAATATTTTTCAGAGGAGTGTTATTCAAATCCTTGATACGATCTTACTGGTGATATTTCGATTATAAGTCTTGGATCACGATAGAAAGTAACAATCGGTATGATCTATCTATCCAATGGAAGCTCTCGAACAAGACTTCAATCATGCATAGGGAAAGTCCCTTAGCCACTGATTGCACTTTCCAGGAACAGACCTCCCACAAACAGTTGTGGCTGGCGGCGGGACCTATTGATCACAAGCAGAGAGCTTCCTATTTCTATCTCCCTATCCCATCGCATGATAACGACTATCGCTGGACTCTATACGCGCTTGTTTCATTGTACGAAAAAACGTTCTTTCGCACTCGAGTCTTCACAGAAAAATATTTATTCCGGAAAAAAACTCTATCTGAAAAAGAGGATTAATATCTTTCATTTAAATAAGCAATTACTAAACACATGTGGAGACTTAAATATGTTTTTTCTACACCACTCTTCTTGATATTTGCAGTTTTATTTTGCTTACGGCTTCTTTCATCTTTAAAAGCTTTAGTTTTAAATATAAAAAAAAATTGTAATTAGAATAATTTTATTTTGTGTTTTGTGTTCATCATTTTGTGTTCATCAAATGTTCATCAAATTTTAAACTGATAATTTTTTAACAATCTCTTTTGAAAATCTCCGGCGAATATATTTGATTCACTAATCTTGATTGTGATTATTGTAGATTTCATTTCAAAATGTTCTCAAAATATAATCTAGTTGACTTTATGTTAAAAGAAAAAGCTAAAATGTAAGGTCGCTGGAGACTATAAGAATTTTATGCAAAAATGAAAGTTAATAAAACATTAAGAAAAAATGTGTTTAAATGACATTTGGATGACACTAGGGATTTTTTATTTGCTTGAAAACTTCATTCCAAATAGTGATAATAATTATTAAATTTGTATATTACCATTTGTAATAATATGAATTTTAATGGAGTGGTGCATCGTATAAGATTCTTACTTAGTTATTATTTTATTGTAAAATCAAATTAGTTTCTTCTTTATTTTTATGAGCACAAAAGAATATATACATTCAAATTATTGGCAATGCAGCAGGAAATTTCCCCCCTAGAAAAATTGTGAAAAAAGTTCAAAGCCTAAGTCATCCTACAGTAAACTTGCAGAATAATGAAGTAGAATAAGACTATTAATGAAAAAAAAAATTATATAGAAAAAATCTTATTTTTCTGGAGGTTACGAGAAACAAACGTAGTATTCGCAACATTTTAGTGAATACTATGAAGAAATGTGGTATAATAAAAATGCAGAGTAAATAATTAAGATTTTAATTCATTAATGGCTATAAAATATTCTAACAATGCTATTTTTTAATACTATGAAATCAGATCAGTTCTACTTATTCTTAAAAATGCACATACACTCTCTCTCTCTCTCTCTCACACACACACACACACACAAAACCCAAATACAAATATTTTAATGGCAGAACAAGAAATAAATCCACCCTATATAAAAATTATACAAACATATACATTTTTTTTTGTGCTTGTTTCAGGAATTAAATCTTTCTCCCTAATTTCTAGAAATAATTTTACAATTCAATGTAATAAAAATGTTTTCATAAATTTAAACATTTTTTTAAAAAAAATCATGAGATTGGACACATTTAATTATTAACAACTAGAACTTTATCAAAGCAAAAATTATAAATATATTTTTTTTACGTAAGTTTTATGCAGTGTTATATGAAACACGATTACCAATTCCCACTCAGATTTGCTGCTTTTGAAACTACAAGGCAATTTTAATTTTTCTCAGAAATCGAAAAAAAGGAAGGATCAATTCTTCTCACAAAGCGAAAATTCGACGCGTTAAGCAATTGCTTTCGGGTTACTGGGAATAAATTAGTATTCCTAATGAGCGGAAAATCTGCAGAAGGGGAAAGTAATATCTTTGCTCAATTGGTGACACTAAAAAGTAGTAAATAATGTAGGAAATGGAGAAATTAAATTTTAAAAGAATTGTATTTCAGAGCAATACATAAATATATTACGTCATCCATCCTTAAAAATTAGATTTAAAACAGACATTTTAGAAAAAAAATTATTTATATTTTTTCAAAATACTTTTTGAGGAATAAAAAAAGTCTATAAAAGGAATATAAAATTAGTTATGCTTAGAATAATCTATTCATCTAACGATTCTTTCTAATTGCGTAGAAGAAATGAATTTACAAAGAACTATGAAATTACATCCATAAAAGTATGTATTTTGTATCAGAAATATTTTCACGATAAAAATTTTTTTCAAAATATATTTAACAAAAAAGAATGTAAGACCTTTTTGTTGTATAATACGAGGAAAATAATCAACTTTAAAAAAATTTCTTTTCACTTTATTAATATAAAATTAATCATTATCAGGTTAATGTACCATGAAACCTCATGATAAACACTAACAATTCTTCACTATCGAAAACAGCAGAAATGAGATAGAATTATCAAATACTGCAATTACAAATCAAGTAAAATAAATTTCAAATTTCCTCAGTATTCATATTTTTATTTTGAAATACTGAAAAATGTATTAAAAATGCTTAAAATGCTTAATGCTTAAAAATTTATACAGATCGATCATTCTTAGGTGAATGTACCAAAATGACATCGAAGGAGTCAATCGATTGTCAATTTTATGTACGATATTAATGTAAAACCTTAAAGGCAAATATGTTGTAAGTGGAAAAGGAATAAAAAGAGTCTCGGATTCCCTTCAATCTAAATTCGCAAATGAACAGTTCCCCGTATTGACATTATGCTATCAAAACTTAAGTGGGCTGAGCCGGCATCTCTGAAAGAAAAAAAAGAGGATAGACTGATCCCCGACTCTCCAGGGAGTGGAAAGAAAATCCCAGAAACACAAAACATTCTTCTCTTGTGTCCTGAGGGTCCCATCCCCTTAACGCGAATAAAGAGAAAAGAAGAAATCTGTGAATGGGTTGAAAAGTGAACGGACCCGTTTATTCTTAGAATTATCGTATCATTGAATTGCACGGGAAAGTGAGAAGTCACCGCTCCACTTCAAGGAAGTGACCTTGATTTTCCGATATTCGCATTTGACGATGCACTATTCCATAAAGATCATTTTTAATTGCTTGTGACATGACTTTTATTGCATATATTCTATTTACTGCTGGCGCCATCTATTGGCTGAATATGGAACTAAACATTTTAAAGAAATGGCACATATTTTTAATTCAAAATTTTCAGGAAATGATTTACTCCAATGAAGAAATTAAATAAATAGTTCTAAAAAAATCAAATTTAAGAAGTAAGCTGAAATAGATAAATTAAATCAATCACACGTTACTTAAATTAGTAAATTAAGTACTAATTACAATTAATAAATTTTATATTTAATACTAATTAATAATTTTTGATTAATCATTAATAATTTTTAATGATTGAAATAACAGATATTTGGAACAATATTTAAAAATAACAATAGCAAAATTATTTGCTATTCAAAAAATCGTGGATTATGCATCTACAGTTGAAAAATGTTCTATATCCTGCTTTCACCACTATATTGATTTAACAATACACATAGTTTTAGAGGGGAAAATTCCAACTGAGTGGCAATACTTCGTTAATAAAAAAGAAAGAGGGAAAATTTACAAAACAAAAATAAGGTTTGTTTAATTTTTCTATAATTTTATAAATTTTCAGACTTTTTAAGGAAATTATATGAGGTTTTTGGAATAAAATGTTTAAGGGCCTCATGAAATTTTTAGAATAATATATTCGACATCGAAAGATTATTTGTAAAGTGTTTGGATCAAGTAACCTTAGTGAAAACTATGATCTCCTCTTGTCAAGATGTTAAAAGACTTTTCTTCATCATTAGTTAATGTTTAAAGAACTGAGATTATTTGTATGAATAAAAATTAGATGTGATTTTGAATATTGTATTTAAAAGTTTACCATTTTATTTTATCTTAATTTCCGATGTATAAAACTAATCAGTTAAGATTAAGGAGAAGAGAATCTGTGAAAGAATGAAAATTTTTAACCAGATATAGAATTGTATTTGTATACTTATATAATTTTTATCTCCAAAGTTAATCGAAAGATGCTTTACTCATTAAGTGTTTCAATTAGTTTAGTAAATTGCTTCCTGTTTAAAACTGTCATTGATATTTATGCATTGTAATAAACTTATATTCAGTCTTTAAACATATAATATTCTATGTTTGTAATTTGTAAGCACATTTTTGTCGTAGGAGGTGTTATTATGCAAACAGAACAGTAATTAAATAACTTTTTACTTTCATTTTATGGTATCAAATGTATGCTTATAAAAGGTGTGCATTTCTTAACTAAATTAAACTAATATAAATAATTTTTTTTAAATTATCGAATTTATATTTACATATTAACCATGTGTCAGGAATTGATGCCAAAAAAAATCACCAATGTCCAAAGTTATTAGGATATTAACAGGTTCCATTGTAATTGGAATTTCATTATTTCCTTCAATAGCATGTGGTTAGTACTAAAATTCATCTGTGGTATATGCTTAATACTTAATTATCTCTAAATCTGCCTGCATATGCTGTGAATTAAATATTTAAGGTCATACAAACATAATATGACTTAAGCTGTAATTTTGGATATTTTATATTTACAGAATAATAAATTTTGAGGTTTTTTTTTCTTCTTTAATTTTTAATTTTTTTAGTGCAACAAACATGAAAATTCATAAAGTATATGCTTTTATTAATTTTATGTAAAAATGTATACAGATCAATTACTTTAAATAAAATATATAAATAATGGAAAAGGTATTTCTATAATTAAATTACTTTTCAACATAAATTTTTAGAAAAAATTGTGTATTTAATTTGACATTTTTATTATAATCCATTGCAAGCTTTATTTTCTGAGTTTAAAAAAAAATAAATTTCTGTTATAAAATAAAACTATTTTTGCACATTGTTGTCAATTAATGTTTCAGGTAACCATGGAGAGCACCACTGAAGATTGGAATCAAGGAAGGCAGCTACTTTTGCAGCGCTGTAAAAGTCGTGCTTTAAGCTGCTTAAATGAACATGAATATAGTCGAGCGTTTGCACACTTTATCGTAGCTCTGACTGTTGAACCTTCTGTAAAAGGAGAATTATTAAATGCCTTTTTATTTACATTGGGTAAATATCAGTTTGAATTTCTTATAATTCAAAATTGCATGTAATTCTTCTAGAATTTTTCATACTTTTAATAATGAATTAGACTTTATTCCGCTGACAAATTTATTTTTTGCAACTATTGATTTTAAATATGAATCTAATAAGTTTACTTTGTTAATCAAAATGTTAATTGTTCTTTGAATTAGAATACAGATATTAACCATAAATATTTGCAAATAAAAATACTTTCAAAAATTTATTTAAAAAATCACTAAAATATACATAGGCATGCCAAATACCACAGGCTTCTGATGTTTAATTTTGCAGTTGAATGTAGTGTTGTATGTGTACATGCAAGCTGACTTTTTTTATATTTTCACTGTGAAATCTTTTCCAACAGAATTTTAATTAAAATTGATACTTTGCAAATCTTTTATATATATATATATATATCCTTTAAAATTTTGTGATAATAGTTCCATGATTATTAATAATCCAGAATAAATTTTTTGGATATTGTTGATGACTCTTTGTAATTAATAATAATTTTTGTAATAAAATTTAACATTTAATTTAGAAAAATTATCTGAGAAAATGGAAAAGGAAAAGCAAGTAAATGAAGTTTTGATGTGTTATGAACAAGCTTTGGATGTTTTACCTCATGATTCTCATGTCTTGCATGGTCTGGCCACTACTTTATTTCGGTATGATATTTTTTATTTTGTTGGTAAATGAACTATCAAATTTAATTCACATTATTTATATTTAAAAAAATTATAATTCTATATTAAAATCTTGCACTCGACTACTTGATATTTAAATTTTAGGTTAATTTGGAAGAATCCTTTTATAAATTAGCTTATAATGATGGAAGATTTTAATATTTTAAACCCATATTTATTACTCTTTTTTTTCCCTTATTTTTCCTCCCTTCTTTCCTAAACTATTGCAGTAATTTGTTATAGTTAGTTTCTTTTGTATAATTATTAAATGAATGTGAGTGAAACATAACTAGGGGTTTTGTTTCATTTTTTTTATAAATATGTGATTTTACAGAAAACTGATTAATTTAAAAATTATATTAGGAAAGATGAAAATTTATACACCATATAATCAATATAAATGGGAAAACACAATATTTGTTATTTCTGAATGTTATAAAGTAATGTTTATATATATATAAATGTATATGTAATGTAAATGTGTATGTAAATATATATATATATATAAATAAAGTAAAATGGAAAAACAAAAAAACCAAATAAAAATATTAAAAAAGGAAGAATCCGGCCTGAAGACTTTTTCAAGGGTCACCCTCAGGCAGGGATTCAAAAAAGGGATTTTTTCTGTAAAGGAAATTAAGACAAATGTCTAATAATGATTCCTTCGTGACCCGAAAATCCCCTGAAATTAGGCCTAAGAGATATACCATTTTAACAGAAAGGAAAATACAAAACAACCAATTAGAAGAAAAACTACTAATAAGTAAAAATACAATAACAAAAAACACCAAAATACCAAAAAACAGACAAATTAAACACAGAAGAAAAAACGAAAAGGTAAAAAATATAACGCAAAGGCAGAACATACCTTCTATAACAGTCCAAAAAATCCCAAGCTATCGATTGTGATTCCCGCCCATTAAAAACAAAGCTAACGGCAATTTAGGTAAAAATTGTAAGCTCGCAGCGCCACCTATTGAGTGAAAAAAAGGAAGGAAAGTTCTAATTTTTTATTTAAGCCAAAAGGATTAATCCCAAACCATACCTTGTTTAATTAAAAAATTGACATTACAGTAATTTTTGGGAAATTCATTTTTAATTAAATTATTAATGAGGTGGTTTGATGCTTCAATATAGGAGTTTTTATTATTGCAAACCTTTTTTATCCTGTTAACTTGTGAGAAAATTAGATTTTTGAAGATTTTAGAGTTTAGATTGGAATGGTAATTACATAGTTTTGTTATTTTAAAGTTGAATTCGTCCCTTTTATCGTAAATATCAACAATTGTTTTATCATTATCAATTTCGATTTTTAAATCCAGAAAGGTAGCTTCAAGTTGATTTTTATTCTAGAATTAAATCTTTTGGATAGCAATTAGTTACAATATTAGTATTGTCGAAGTCAATCAGAAGTAGGTCATCAATATATCTCCACCCGTTTATC
This sequence comes from Argiope aurantia, assembly GCA_026543865.1. Lineage (NCBI taxonomy): Eukaryota > Metazoa > Arthropoda > Arachnida > Araneae > Araneidae > Argiope > Argiope aurantia. Next base: position 520,605 of record JAPMOR010007352.1, read on the forward strand.
AAATTATATTTAATTATTTTTTTCTCATAGTAATGTAGAAAAATATTAGCCAAAGCACTTGAGAAAGCCGTTCCCATTGGAATGCCCTTAACCTGTTTATAAAAGTTAATACCATTAAAAACGTAATTTTCAGTAATATTAAAATTACATAACTCAAGCCAGTTATTTTTAGGAATGATATCTTCATTTAAATATTCGTCATAGACAAAAGTGCAGACTTTTATTAATTTTTCATGAGGTAGATTAGTGTACAAATTTTCGAAATCAAAAGTATTAAGTTTATTAATGTTGTTATCTTTAAGAAAATCCAGAATTTCTTTGTTACTAGAAATAATAAAGTGCTCTTCATCTTTAATTTTGCCCAGGATAATTTTTAAGTATTTAAAGAAATGTTTACTCGTATAGTAATTATAACTGCCAGTGCTACAGGTCACAAATCTGAATTTTACTGGATTTTTATGAAATTTGACTGTTGGGAATAAATAAGGATAGTTAAGAGAGCAAGTCTTAGTTTTGGGTTTTTTTGCGAATGCTAGCATTCTTTTATTTAATTCCTTTTTCCCGGTGTTCTTTAACAAATAAGTTGCGTTATTCATTAATTAAAATTTCTTTATAATGATATTTACAAATTAAACAGAAATTATTTGCTGATTTATCTATTACTGTAATAACAAATTTTTCTTTTAAATTTTTTATTTGGTTTTTTGTTTTTCCATTTTACTTTATTTTTATACTTTTGTATCAGTTCATCTGTGTTCTAGAAGTAGCAGCATTTGCGCTCTCTAAATACTATGAAGTGTTTTACCTGTTCCTTTTTTGGTTTTGTTTGAATAGATTATATTTTTTGTTGCGTTTTTGAAATTATTTTGCTTTCGTTGTCAATTTAGTTTAGTTTTCAAACTATTTCTTGCTTTTGATTGGTTACTTATATATATATATATATACATGTATGAGATGCAAAATTCCCACACATGAGAATGTATCAGTTATGTTTGAGATTAAAATGGACTTGAAATGTGTGTTGTACTTGTAATGCCATTTTTTAACTCTCCCCTTATAATCCAATGACTGATTTTGAAGATTATTAAATAGTTGGATGAATATTTTTTAAAAAGGAACAAGTGGAACACAGTATAGATCTTATCTAAGTCTTTTGCAAGATGTAATTCTTAGAATTCCTTTGTTAAGACTGACTAAAAATATTTGTAGTTTCAATATAATTACATTACTTGTGTTAAATGAGCATTGTTTGATAACTATGGAATACATAACACAAACTATTACAACATTAAATATTTACATTTACGAATATTCTTGATTAAACCAGGAAATAAAAACAAAAGCAAACATTTAAAATTATGAAAAGGAGAAATTGGCAAATACAATAGATAGTTATGCTATGCTTAACAGAATATTTTGATTAAGCACTAGAAAGAGTTGCAACACTAACACCAGAATAAAGGAAATAAAGCCTGAAAATAACTTCAGAACTTTTGAAAATATCCAAAAAATATCAGAACAATTTCAAACATCTAACATTGTAGCACAATAATATTTATACTTTATTTTATTTTTTGAATTTACTCTTAAATGTATAGCAGAAATAATGTGCTTACAAAAGTATGATTTAATGTCTTTGTATCACTTTTGTATAATTTCAATATCTAAAGTAATGGGAACATTATAAAATGTTTTTGAATGTATTTTCAAAAATTAAAACCATTATGAAGCTTATTTTTCAAATTTCATGGTGGTAAATTTATTTTTGTATAGTGATAAGTTAATGAGGAAAACTTTTAAATTTGGATTAATTTATAGTTAAAAATGTAATTAAAATTGAAAAAAGCTTATCATATTGAGTTTCTACTATCCAAGAAATAATTGTGTTCGAGATTTGGTACATTTATGGCCAATGGGCTGCATTATTATATAAGATTTTGAACCATTTTTTTTCCATCATCCATATCACATGAAGAAAATTACAAATAATATGCTGACTTGTAAACATTTTCATGTCAGGATATTAATTCATCTTGAATTTACAAACATAAAAGGTGTTTGTATTAAAAATTATCATTATTTGAATTAAGTATTGTTAAATTAGCCAATGCTTTATCTATATATTATATGTTTGATCCAAATAAATGATTAATTTCTAATTAATAAAGTAGTTAATTAAAATTTAGTCTTAATTGCCAGATGAAATTCTAACAATTTAATAACAAAGATGGTTGTAATAGAAATAGGATCAAGAATTTTTTTTTTTTTTTTTTTTTTTTTAAATTTTGAATTTGGTTGCAGAGGCACTTATTAGAATGATAAACTTATGTCAATTGTATGTTGCAAGTGTAGGAGGAATAGATTCATTAACATTGTAATCAATGAATCTTTTGAAGACTGGAATTTACATACTACAAAACAATATAATTATTGTCAAAATATCTTCTATTTATTTTATTTATTAAATGAAAGTAGTTTCCATTTTCTTTCTCTTCTCCAAAGTTATCCTTCCTTAAATTGAATGATCATTTATTTCATTTATGTATCGAAAATGAAATATTACCATTACAGATAATTAATTATTTAAATTTATTATGCCATTTTCTTAATGATATTTAGTTTTTTTATAGCTTTTTTTAGCCTGCATATGTTTTCAAAGAAATTTAGTTGTTATATTAATATTCATGTATACATATGTACACAATGCTATGCATACGTTACAGTTATACATAGAGATGTATGTATTATCTCTTTGTAGTACATAAGTATTTTTTAATATCACATTTTTGTTTTCTTTGTGTAAACTGCAATTAACTAATATATTAGTTAAAGCAAATATATTTATTTTTTAATTATATTTAAAAACAATTAGTAAATTATATATTAAAACTGTCTTCACCTTGAGAGAATTTCATCCTTATATAAAGCATTTCTGGATATTTGATGAATGCTGTCAATGCATCTGACAGTTTTTTATATTTTTTGAGGGGGAATGCTATTATCAAATATTGTCTTTATTTATCTCTGTTTTCTCCCTCTCACTGTACTATAAAAAATTAATTTGAAACTCCTGTAGATTTAATTTAAAATATTTCTAGCTTTTTGCAATTTAACTACTTAGTGAAAATTGCTTTTCAGAGAGCTAACACATTTTAATTAAGTATTACTAAATGTATAACATATTTTGACATTTGTATTCATACATCAATATCAGTTTATTAATATTAATAATTAGAATTTTTATTTAAAACAAACATATTAATTCTGATGAACATTTTTTTTTTCCATTTATCAAAATTAATATTAATATTCTTGGTCCTTTTTTAGCTTGGGATATGTTGAATGTGCTCTTTCATATTTTCTGAAATCCTATAAAGCCAATCCTTTTTTCACTCCATCTCTTTATTGCATGGAAAATTTAAAAAATGCATTGGTGGAAAGGTGGCATTTTGTAATGTTGAATGATAAAGAACGTAATCTTGCTTACAAGCGAGCTATAAAGAGGGCTGTTGAAAATGGCCATAAGCATGTTTTGGATATTGGAGCTGGTACTGGCATTCTAAGGTAAATATATCTTTTGTAAATGTCTTGCATGCTTTTATTAATGATAATTATATAAAAAAGTAAATGATTGGGAATGATTTATAGTTAAATATTATACAGTTTGCATAATTATTTCATGGTTTTATTTTTATTTACCATAATGTTTCATGTATTTTTTTTCATGATTTAATTCCTAATATGTTGAAAAAATTAATGCTTTTTTTTGTAATTAAATTTTTATTTACAAAGATGTTTGATAAAATATTTCACCTGTTAGTAGTTTTATTTTCCTTTTACTTCTGTCTGTTTGCATTCTGATAAATTGCTTAAACTTTGTTTTGCAGGGGGGGGGGCTATTAGATATGATTTCTCTCATTCTTTTCTGCCTGCACATCCATTCTTAATTAGTTTGTCCTGAATCATTATTTTAAAAAAATTTGAATGACAATTGCTATATTCAATGAATTGCTATATTCTAAGCAAGCAGCCAATTCTTTTTAGAATAATTATCAACTTTTAAAAGTGGTTTGAAGTAATTAGATATAAAGCAGTACTCTCAGTTATGTCTAATATTTCTTTAATAACAAAAATGAATGCTGGCTAAACACTAACATATTAATCAATTAATGCCCAATTTAATTTAAAACATAGATTTCAGTAAATTTCTTTCAAATTTTATTTAAAAAAATATTTGTAAGATAACCATGAAATAAAATGAAACATGTAAAGTATTTATTACATAAATTTTATCAATAAAACATAGCAAAAAAAATTATATTAAATAAACTTTTTGAATAATTCAAAAAATTAGATTTGTATAAGTAGATCATTTTAAATAATTGGAAAAAAAAGAACAACAAACAAAACAAAGGCTATTCATTAGTGTTGTTGCAAACTCTATGTCTAAATGTAGAGTTAGCATATAATATTGTTTTAAACTCATCTTCTGTTAATTTGATATTAAATACTTCATTATTCCTTTTTTTTTTATTTGTCATTTCATCAACAAGAGCAATATAAATACTTAATATGTTGTTATGATAATTTTCATTAAACAATACTGGGGTAGGTGACTCGCTATCTACGATCATAAAGTGATTAAAAATTAATATTTACATACATTCTTTTTATATAATAGATATTAAACAATTTTTTTAAATACAATTCCTTTTTCAAACATTTGTACTATTAGGTTAAATCAAGAGTAAAAAAATAATTTTAAATTCCTTGCATTAATGCAAAAATAAATCAAAGCTGAAACACAAAAGACATTTCAAAATGACAATACTTTAACTTCAAAATTTTGTTTATTATGGTGTATGCTAGTTAAAAACTATTTAGGAGTTGGGAATAAGTATTCACTTAGCCATAACAAATGGAATGCATACAATTTAGTTATTAAATTGAATGAATGTTAGGCTTTGATGAGTTAGCAAACTTGAACAAAAAGAGTTTGAAAACTACATAATTAGCAAATTGAAAATCATACATCTGTTAATTATATGTATTACTTGAAATTTGAGCTTGGTTAAAAGTGAAGAAAATGTTTAACTATTTGAAGCACAAGAGAAAAACACTCAATACCATGTTTAAGAAATTGCAGATGAGCAGTAATGAAATTTTCTGTATTTATAAAGTTTTCTTGAGATAGCTTATTATCATTAAAGTTTCATTATCAGATTAGATTTTTTCCTTTTTTTATTTATTCACCTTAAAGAAAAAATAATAATAAATATTCTTCTTTCTAGTTTCAAGAATTTATTTGAACCACTTAGTTAGTAATGTAAATTGTTAATTCTTTTCTATTTCATTCCCGCTTAGTTTATGTTTGTGATATTTTCAAGTATTAAAATTAGTGAATAATCAATCTCCAGATTTATTTAGTTTTTACAGTTATTAGAAACAATCAAATGATAAACTCCTTTACTAAAATGAATAAAAATTGAAGCATTTCCTCCTTCCTGGTTTCAGAATTAAAAATAGTTTTTTGAATTGCAAATACTATTAAAGTGTTGTAAAAGCTGGTCTCAGAATTTAATAAAAGAACATATTTCCATATTTTTTTTAATTTCGGATTCTAATAAAATCCCATAGTGTATTTTTTTACTTGTACATAATGTGTAATTTTTGTTTTTAGCCAAATTTCATTAATACTAAATTAGCAAAATTAATTAAAAAAAATTTTTTTTATATGTTAAATATTGTAATTTTGATGCTGTGATTTAACTGCTTTGGAAAATGAAAAACTAAAAATGCAAGCTTGATTTCTTGAAGGATTAAATTTCATGCATTTCATTGAAGAAATTCTGTAGTGTAATGAAAAAATTTGTTTTACTGTTTCAGGTGTTATTTTGCATTTTTCATTATATTCTAGACAAATGTTTTTCTTCAATTATACAAAATGAATATATTTGTTGGGCAATTTTAATATTTACTGGATTTATTTTTTGTAATTTTTTCTAGCATGATGGCTGCTGATGCAAATGCTGAAAAAGTATATGCATGTGAAGCCAGTGAAATCATGTTTGCTGTTTTGCAAAATGTGGTAAAAATGAATGAAAAATCCATTCAAGTTTTTCCAAAATTTTCGACAGATTTGGTTATTGAAGAAGATTTACCCGAAAAGTATGTACATTTTCTTCTTAGCTTATTTTTTTAAAATATATATTTTGACTTATTGCTACATTTAAATAGTGTTCATCAACTAATAATTTTTGAAATATTTTTATGAAGGAAGGCTTTTTTATTAAAGTTCTTACTTTCAATATTTTGTTGTGTTGCTTGATAAGAATTTTGTATTTTAGCAGGAATTTTGCATGTACAAAAGAAATACATGTTGTACTCAAAAATATATTTATTTTTTCTTCAGAGAAGAAGTTTATTTCTTCAGTTTTCTTTATGCAAATCATTGATTTTAAAAAGGGAAGTAAAAAATAATGTCTAATAAAAACTACTTTCGTTGCATGAATATTAATACAAAATGATTGAAAATTAAAGGGGGAAAAATAAAGGGACAGGAAAATATAGTATGAATCCCAAATTCTGATTTTTCTTCATTGTTAACAATTGTCAGGTGGCTTTTCCAGTTCTAAAAGATTCAGTGAAATATCATTTCCCTACTTGGTTACATTTCTTTCTGTCATGCTCTTGTGAGCTCAGGTTAAAATTTTTCTAAGCCACAGCAAGGGTACTTCAAAATATCCCCCCCCCCCCAATTTCTGAAAGTTTTTAATTGGACATTAAGTTTTTACTGCTAATTTGTAGTTGAAGAATATAATCATAATATTATCAAAATCTCAATATGGAAAAGTCATCAAATGTTATGAAGAGAGGGGGGGGGGTGAAATATGAAACAATTGACTGCAGTACTATGTTTTTGTAGCCCTAACTGATGAGCTGTCACTAATTGCACTATATTTTTATTACTATAAATCATTTGTGATATGTATTCTTTTTTCATTGAAATATTTTTCTATAATTATTTACTATTTTTAAATAGTATTAATCATATCCTGAGAGAAAGATATTCATGTTTGTTTTTTTTCAAAAAAAAAGTAAAGTGCAATAATGTTTCATTCTAAGAAATGAAGTTAGATTTAAGCATCATGAGTGACCTTTATGTGTGTGTGTGTTTGGTGGGGGATGTGATTGGGAAGTAAAGCAATTCCATGAGTTATATTAAATACTTGAAAATACATTAGTTTTTGAATCATGGAATTGTATCAGATTAAAGTATTCTGAAAAGCCTACTTGGTAGATTTATAAATCTATAAATACATGTATTTATTAAACTAATTCTTTCTCATTTGTCAGCTGTATTTCAAAATCCTTATTCTAAGCATTCAATTCGCTTTATATAGGGTGTCTCTGATTGTCACTGAAATATTTGATGCCGGATTGTTTGGTGAAAATAGTCTAGTAACTTTGGACCATGCTTGGGAATATCTACTTGAAAAAGATACAGAAGATCTTTCTCCTGGTGAAGAAAATATTTCTCCAACATGCCCTAATCATCTTGATAAAAGTGATGTAAATGTTTGTCGAGCAAAAGTTATTCCATATTCTGCTGATGTATATGTTGTTCCTGTTGAAAGTGAGCATTTTCGCAAAGCTTTCAAGTAAGTTTGGTTGATATTTAATTGTTACTTACATGTTTTTTCTAAATCTTACAAGGATAATTTGTTTTATGGTTCCTGTAGAATGTTAATGCATAATAGAATTTATTAGAGTATAGTATCTGTTCTGTAAAAATTGTGCCTATTTTTTAAATTGAAAAATTTTCAGCAATAGTTTCATAATATCAGAATTTATCTGTAGCATTTTTGTTTGCATAATATTTTCATTACAAGAAATTTTGGTTTTATTGAAGAAAATAATTATTGAATAAACTTATACCCTTTTTCAATTATTAAACTATTACTCTGATACTGTTATTGTTTGATTATGTAAAATCTGTTTTTAAAACCAAAATGATAAGATGAAAGTTTTATTTAATGATAATTAAATTATTGATATTAAATTTTTTAATAAAATGCTTTTCTTAATGCTTTATTATCCAGCTAGAAGTGAGAATACTATAATATTCATTAAAATTACACTTAAAAAACTTTTTATACTTGATTTGATATTCTGTGAAAATGATCAATCTAATTATATTATTCTTATAGACTTGATAATAAAGTTAAGCAAGCGCTTGATATAAAAGAAGATGTTATACCCCAATATTTGGATGAAGAACCTTATTCTACTGAGAAGATTTCCAATATAAAATTCAAATACTTAAGTGAACCATCTTGCATTTTGAAAGCAAACTTCAATTCTCCTCAGGTATATTACTTTTTCTTTTATAATGCCTCCTATTTTATTTTATTTTCCTTTCCAGTTATGCTATAATCCAGTTATTTATTTATTTTTTGAGAATTTCTGAAAGACCAGTTAATCATTATGTTTAAATAGTTCAATTCTTTTTCTCTTTTCAAATGATTTTTCTATATGATTTATAAGAATTAGTATTATTTTTATAACTATATTGTTTTCATAATGTTAAAGTTTGAAACTTGGAAAATAATATATTTTGGGTGATACTGAATACTTCAATATTTGTTTTAAGTATTCAATGATTTCATATATATTCATTTCATCCACTGATTCATTTGATTCACTGATCATTTATCTTGTTTTAATTGAAGTCAGTTTATTCTAAATATAGAACTTAAAGTTCAACAAATTTTTGCAGTGTGTGTTCCTGTTAGATTTTGTATGTATGCATGTATGTGTGTGCTGGTAAAAGTGATAGTAATTAACATTTTTACTAAGAATTGTTCATTCAAATATATTGAATTTTAAAGTTATGCCTTTTTACCTTATAATATTTATATAAGTTCATATGCTATGTAAATTGTATAATTTGACATGTTTGATAAAAAAAATAATCCAAAACACCCTACAGAGTAGATATTAGACCTAAAGCTATCAAATTTAATTTTTTTTTCTTCATTGACAGTATATGCTCAATAAAAAAAATGTGTGTGTGTGTTACAGTGATACTAATATGTAATTGTATAATTTTACTCTTAATTAATTTTTAATTATTTTTCAATGACTGGTTTTATAATAAAATGTTTGAACCATATAGAATATTTTGTGCATGTGTGTTCATGTTATGGCTACTATACAAGCGAGAGCAAGTTTTAATGATGAAACTAAGTTGAAAAATGGAAGTTAGAAAAACATTCTGGAATGTTTTGGACTACAATCTTTAAGCTTTATTTGTTTTTTGTAATGTACTTGTTTGTTGTTCTTCTATTTGTTTGCTGTTTTTTCCATACAAATATTTAAAAACAAAGGATTCTTATTTAACACAATATTTTTTCTTGAACAAATAAAACTTAGAGAAGTTAAAATATATCATAATTTAAATCATAATACCTTTAATTTTGGGGTATGATATAACTGTAAAAATAAACATGTGTTTAAAATTTGATTTGAAATTTAGCTGAGTAACATATTTTTGCAGAACTTTAGTTAAATATGCTTATATTGCTAAACATCTCTGGTTTACATTGCCTTTCGTTTGATTTGTATATACATAACTTCAAAGTCATAGTATCCTTCATGAAACTCTAAATATAATGATTTTTTTTTAAAGTGCTGCTGCATGTTAGATTTCTAAATATCCTTTATAAATATAAATCAAGTTTTGAAGGAAAAAAAGTTATAGTTTTAAAATGCAGAATTCTTAAATAAAACTAAAAATTATTTTTGCATTTCATATATAGATTGTTTGGATAATTTTTTGTAAAATATGTCTGTTAATATTTTAAATATTATTTATTTTGATATTTTATTTATTTATTTTAGGAGATTAAACTTCTGCTGCAAGGAAAAAATTTAAATCCATCATACAAATGCATTCAAAGTGGGAACTTAGATGCATTTGTGATGTGGTTTGACTTGCATTTAGACGATAAAGAAACCATTTCAACTGCTCCAAAAGAAGGTTCTGATAGTGGCTGTTGGGAACAAGCCATATTTTATGTTTTACCTCAGTATTTGGATGGTAAGTTTTTGAGAGGCAGTTGTTAAAGCCATTTTATATCTAAATAATTCATGTTAAGTTTTGTGTACCTTTTGAAATGTATTATCTGTATCTTCTTATTCGTAAGCCATATTTTAATTAATAGTCTGCTGCAGCTGTAGTTTCTGAATATTTCTGTATTGCATTCATTAGTTGATAAAATATTCATTGGACTGTGAACTGATATTTTGAAAATATATTTAATATAAATTAGAAATGAGAAATTAATCTGAAATCTGAATTAATAAATGTTTAAAATTAGTTATTCACACAAATTGTACTTTTTTCTATGTAATAACCTTATCAATGATTTTATTTTCTCAAAAAATTTCTTTTCTTACTAGAATAATTAATTTAATTAATATCAGCATTTTATTTAATATTTTAATTATCAATGCTTCATTCTATTCCTTGAAATCATAAATTTTTTTGAGAAAAGAAATTATCTTGTTTTAAGCACTTCATTAATATTTACTGAATAATTGATATTCATTTTTTTTTCTCAATTATTGGTGTTTGGTAAATTCACTTCTAATGAATAACAAATTGCAACCTCAACAAAACAAAATCACAATGAATTAAAATGTAATCTCGTTTACTTTTTTTAAAAACCTTAATATTGATTTCAAAATTGAAAAGGTGCAAATCCTGTTGTATTTTAATCACAAGTGTGGGTCTAAGTAAATTTTTAATATTGGAAATGAACTGTAAAATTTTATTAATAACAAATTGACTTCTGATCTAAATATGAGCTACTTATTGAAGCTTTATTCTTCATGCAAATTCATTTTGTGTTTGTTTTCAGGTGTCTCTTCATTTTGCAATGTTGGAGACAACATTGAAGGAGAATTCCTCTGCAGGGGCCACCTCCAATTGAAAAAAGTGAAACTTCCAAACTGTGTTCCAGCCAATAATTTCAATCAGAAATTAACAATGGACCCTTCTTTGATTAATTATTTGAACTCTTACGGTACAGGAGATATTATCAACTTGAATCTCAAGGACATTTCTCATGTAGATAATGCTTCCATTTTGGATATATCAACATTCCCCTGTCTCAGTTTAAAATCCCTGAAAGATACTTCAAGTGTTGCAGCTGTACTGAGAACGCAGTACCAGTCAGAAATTGAACAACTTCGAGATATGTATGGAATTTCCCATGACAGACTATCATTTAAATCATATGAAGATTTCTGTAATTCAAAATTGCAGTGTGATTTTTTGATAGTTGATCCTGTTGAACTGTGTGGGTTGTTGAAGAAAAACTTGTTGGAGGATGTAACTGTTTTAAGGTATGAAATTATTTGTGAAATAATTTAATGAACATTTTTGATCTGTTATTTTCTTTATTTTTAAGAAGTTTCTTCCATTAAAATATCTATAATGTAGTTTGAGCCATTTCATAAAAAATTGCACATACATATTTTTATATATGTATATATTTTGTATTGTATTACTTATACCTTATTTCAAAATAATACCTACTATTACTTTTGATAGTATTATTTATTTTTTTAAAAAGGCTACCTAATACAATAATAAGCAATTATAAAAATTTTAAATAATTAATATATTAAGATTTATTTAACAGTCTTAATATTACATATAATAATTTTGAATTTTATAAGAATCTTTTCTAGAATGAAATCTATAAATGACTAATTCATACTGATTATACTATATTAAGTTGTTAGTTGTTATTAATATCAGTTTTTAATTATATTTTATGCTGTACCTTAGTTAGCAGATCATTAAATACATGTTGTTATAAGTAATTGACAATTAAATTAACAACAACAAAAAATCATCACAATTTTTTTTTTCTCATTTTATTGCAAAATTCTTCCCAATCCCTCTTATAAAAATCAAATATTATATATTTAATGTTTTTTAATATGTTTCTATCATTTTTTTTGTATTTTTTAGAAGCAATAATTATAATTAGTCTTGTACATGTGCATTGCAAATTTAAATCATGTACTGGGTAAATTAAGGAGGTGGAATTGAGGTTCTTTTCTGTTTTTGTTATTGAAATTTTTATGCTAATTTTCTTTTTTAAACAAAAATATATTTTATATGTTTTAGAAAAGGCTATATAATGTTTTATATCTTACACTGTGATATATTGAGTGAAAATTTAATCTTTTCATTGTTAATGATAAAAAATATTTGTGACTTATAATTCATCTTAATAGCTCGTTGTTTTATTCTTGAGTAATGCTTTCTTCATTTCTATTCTTGAATGAACAATAGCTTTATGAAGGAAGTACTGAATTTTTATATCACCTTGTAATATTTACTCGAATATCAGTTTAGCTTTAATTTAAAACAAAGGCTTAAGCCTATGTTTAGCATTTCATTCATATCGAATAAAAATTCATAATTGCATTTCCACAGAATTGTTAATTTGATAGCACAATAGCATATATATTTATGAGTTTCAAAATAAGGAGACATATTTTTTTAAATTAGCAACTGAATGTAAAGTACATGCTGAATCTGGTTGTTTACTTTAAGGATAAAAAAAAAAAAAAAAAAAAAAAGAAAGTCCTGTTATGAATTGATTAGAAATAAGAATTGAATGTTTGCTTTAAATTTGAAAATAATTTATTGCATGTTCAATATTACTTGTCTTTTAGACTTTTACCCCTTCAGGACTGGCGAAAGGAGAAAGAAGCATTCCCCCAAGCCCGTGCACACCAAGAGTGTATGCACCCACAGGCCCGGGCAATTTTTCCTGCTAAACCTAATTTTAATTAAAAATTCATATAAAATCATTACTGCAAATAAATACACTGAAATTTATAGCTTTTTATGATTGATAATATCTAAATATACAGTAATACAATTGTCACAGTATTTGAAACAAACAATTGCAAAATTGAAAGTAAATGAAATAAAGTAAAGAAACATTTTTATTAGAGTAACATTTTAATAAATAAAGTTATGTATAATATATACTTTCAAAAAATGAAACATTACATTTAAAATATTAGAAAACGTAATGTAAAAAAATTAATTAATTATATCTAAAATGTTTGAAGTTTATATTACATTTTAAAACATATTTTGGGACAAAGCCCTACGTTGAAAGTTTTGTATTTACAATAAGATAACTTCTGCTTTTGTTCTTTTAAAGAACTCTCTGATTTATTCATCAATTTAGAAATAATCACTCTCACTTAAATATTTTGCTCTTTTTGCCACAATGACTGAAATAAAACTTAATCCAAAATATACAAAAAAAAAAAAAAATCTGTCTAACAACCCCCAAATGGAAACAATAAATCTACACCCACATGAACCAATAAGTAATCTTTTATCCATCTTAGTTAAAAAATAAATGTAAATCCAGAGTGCGGGCAGTTAAGGTCCCAACTTCTCGAGAGAGCCGAAAAAGTGTAATTGTTTTTATGTTTAAATATCCGGATCAAATGGGGGGAAAAAACCTTGGAAACAAATTAGCATATTGAGGCTCAATGTTCTGCGAAATATTATTTGAAATTATAACGGACTTCAACTGCCATCTAGTGCCATTTAAAAATTTTAATAAAATGTTCCAAATTGAAATCACGTATACGGGATCATGGGCTCCTGGAGTGAGAAAGGCTGATCACATATACAATATCATGGGCTCTGAAGAGAGAATCATGTGATCACGTACATGTGATCATAGTCCTCAACAGGTTAAGGGAACAGGTTGTAGTAGCTGTAGCCTTAACTGATTTGAATTTTTACTATAATAGTATTTAATAATGTATCTTCCTCATTCTCTCCCTATATATATATATATATATATATATATATATACTAATTATTTATACTATAAAAAGGACAATCATCTATAATAATTTAATTAAAAAATTTAATAACCCTTCTGTATTGTTTCCTTTTATATTTTAAATTATGTTTTAACATTGATGTAGGATGCAGTGTTTGAAGGATTCAGGACTTGTTGTACCAGGACAAATAGAAATTCATGCCATTCTAGTTGAAAGTGAAACTCTCAAGGAGCACTCAAAACTGATTTCTGATGAAAGAGTGGATGATTATAAAATTTCTCAGATAATGAATGCCTATAAGGTAAATAATTTTCCAGCCATTTTTTGAAACCCATTAGTTAATCTGGTTTATAAATTACAATACATAAATATATTTATATGAATATTATAGTCAATGGCAACTCTTATGGGGGAGGGCTGAATGAGGTTGTGTGGTGAACTGTTATGTTTAGAATATATCTTAGGGAACATGATAATGACCATGTCTAACACAGTTTAAACTATGGTGATATTACAGTTTTCTCAGGATGATAGACCATTAGCATTTCTGAAATCCTGAATATGATCTTTAGGCAATGGAAAACAATTGGTGTAAGATAAGCAGAGGATTTTTTTTTTTAAGTAATCATTATAATGTTGAAAAGAACTTTATTTAAAGCACAAGTTGTTTAATTTCATGGAACACCGTATATATTCCACCTCTTTCAATATAAGTAAAAACACATTTATTGGGGACTTCATTAATTCTGATATGGCATTTTGTAGTTTTTGGTGATTGGTTAAATTAGTTGTGATTGTGTGTATTTTTTAATGTTTTTAATCATTAGATTAAATGATTTATTAATCTTTCAAAAGGAATCTTTTTTAAAAAAATTTCATAACAATCATAAATTTTCCATTAATATTATTTCTTGAAATGAGCGAAAATTCTTTGTAATAGTTCATTATTGAATGGAAAGAAACAAATAAAGAAAAACAATTTTCCCTCATTAAAAGATGTTTTGATGATTAAAAAAAAGAATCTAGCCTTGTTTGTTAGCCTTGTCTAGGCTAAGCTGTAACATGTTCAGTGTTGAATTTTCTGAGTCTTAAGAAATAATCGAGTTAAAAGTAACAAGGATGTTGTGCCTACAGCTATAAAGAGCTGTTAAGTTTCATTTTTTAACTATTTTTTTTCTCTATCCCTCTTTTTTACTTAAGATTTTGGATGCAAGTATTTTTTAAGTGAGAACTCATGGTGAAAATGAATTATTCTTTTTTGAAATTTAATTAAGTATTCCTTCTCTAATGAATGTATATTTATCTATACAGTGTCAGATCCATCAAGATATCCAGTTTTCAGCACTTCTTCATCAAAAAATCACAGAACCTTTTAAACTGTGCACTATTGATCTGAACAATACATCTGAAAATGGAACAAAGTTTTTCTTCAAAGACAGCTTTAAAACTGCTGAGGTGGAAGTTGAAACTAGTGGTAAAGTGACTGCTGTAATTTATTGGTTTGCAATCAAATACCATTCCTCTTACACAGTCAATACTTCTGATCCCGACAGTTTATGGAAGCAAGCAGCATGTGTTTTGGATGAAGAAGTACAAGTCCAGAAAGGTGATAAATTGTGTTTACAATATAGCCTTAAAAACAGCTGCTTCCAGATTGGTATTGCTAATCACTAAACTCTGAAGTAGCTCTTGATATCATTGTTGATGTTAGAACATTATGCAGCTGTTGCAGGTTCCAGAATGTGTTTATTTTAAAAATAGATAAATATTTTAGAAAATATTTCTGCCTTTATGTTGAGGAAATGTTGATGTTCGATGTTGATATCTGCATTTGCTGATTCATTTGTTGTGATAAAATAGAAAAATATTGCAATGTTTAGAGTTGATGCTCTTCTAAAGTTTGTTAGAATTGATGTCCAAAATGAAAAGTATATATATATAAACAATGGCAAAAAAAAAAAAAAAAAAAAAAAAAGAGAGAGAGAGAGAGAGAAATGCTTGAAATTGATGTAAAACTAATAATGAAAAAAAGATATGAATAGGTATATGTTCTTCAGTTGTGAAAAGCATTGGTTACAGCTTCAGCTGTTACAAATTTAGCATGATTAACATCTGCATAGGCATAATATTCAAAATCATATTCATTATTCAGAAATTATTTATTCAAGATTATTTCAGTACATATCATTATTTTTACTTATCTAGTCATTATTTGGACATTTATGCCTCTATAGGATTGTTTGATTGCTATTCATTATTGCTGAAAAATATTTATTGCTAAAGTAAATGTAAGCAAAATTATTTTTTGTCAGGTATGGTTAGTAAAAATTTCTTCAAAAAGAAGAAAGAGGGGGAAAAAAAGATTGTTTTGCTTTTGAAGAATTTCATGTAAGTGCAAGTGTCTAGATTCTAATGTCTGCTATTTAGATAATTTATAATCAAATATTAGTCTCTTTCGTATTTATGATGTATTATGTTTGTTTTAAAATTTTAATAAATTTGTTGAAAGCATTTTCATTTGTGATTTATTTTGCTTTTAATATTAAGTTGTTTTGCCATTTGAAGTTTTTTAAAAATGATTTAGCTGTTTATTTGAAAATCTGTGAGGAAAGATACTAGCTGAATTATTTCTACTAATAAATTATTGTGATGGTAATTGCAATTGTGAGAATACTGAGAAAACTAATTTTATCTCTTCATATAATGTTGATTTCAAAAGGTTGTTTCTTTTGATTGGATGGTTGTACGTGGCAATTGATGACAATTTTAATGTACAATAAGTAAGAAAAACAATTTCCAGGAGCATTAGTTATTCTTTTCTTGTGTGAATATCTATTTTCACTCTGAATTCTATCATTTTATAGTTGAGATGTGTAATTATTATTCAGATTGCCATGCAATTTTTAAGAAAGATTTCAGGAATGGTTCTTAGAAGAATTTATACAATTTATTAAATTTTATGATTAAGACAAAGGATAACCAGGTATAATTGTTCTGATCTCACATGCTACAAAATAAGTCTGATAAATTGCCCACAAGTAGCAGAAGAATTCTTTTCCAAATTTGGGATCACTTAGAAAAATATTTAGCGTCGAAACGGATATTTGAAAATAGCATCTGTTGTTGATTCAAACAAACTGTTCATCATTTTTGCATATTATTTTGAACAAATTCCTACCTATTTTGTATGAGATGATTAACTTCAATTTGAATAAAAATCGGTATATTAAATTAATCAACTTTGGTAATCTGCTTGTTCACTCAAATTATTGAATCTTTAGGTTGTAAAAAATTACTATAAAATGCATTTTTTTTAAAAATTTCATTTTATTATTTTATACTTTTTTAAAGCATGAATTGAATTGAAACAATTTATTGCAAATTAAAAAGTATATACATTATGATGTAAAAGTGAAAGTGATTGTCTTATTACCAAGTTAAAAACCTGTGATTGAATGTTTTGAAGAATGAGTTTGTATTCAAATATAATGCTCAAAAACATTCTTATAGATTGTGTGTCAAATTGAATTAAAAAGTATCATTAAAGTTAAGGACAAAATTGTGCAGAAATAGAATTAATATCATTAAGAAAGTTTTTAGTTTTAAGATAATGCAAAGATATTTTCATAAGATAATGGCTTTGGAAAAAGGGATCATAAATTTCCGAAGGAAAGTCATAGCAGTTATCCATTTGGTCTATTTTTACACATTTTAAAGCTCTATTTGAAGTCTTAATTTCTTTTATATCTTTCTTCCCTGATTGAGTGGACTTTTTAATGATATGACGTATCTTCTCCAAAACATTTCTGATAACATTTTGCGATACCATTAATTAGCTAAGCAATGTACTGAATTTGATGCAGCTGTAAAAATGTTTAATGAAGCACTTTAAAATTTGTACAATAGTTTGTTTACATTTGACTTTGCCATTCAACAGTGAATATTAAGAATGATTTCTAAACCATGTGCATTAGCACTTTATATTGATACGTTTTAAAATTATATTTAAATGCAAAAAAATGCCAAAATAAACAGAAAATGTTTCTGGTGCATGAATTTATTATTCTGTTGAGAATTTAATTTTTGAGAAATATAAGAAGGTTTATACTGAATAAGGAAGAATTTACACTAACAAAACTTGTGTGGGGAATAATTTCACTGTTAATGAATTTTGGTATTTAGAGGATATTAATGGTATATTTTAAACAGGATGTTACATTTTTGTGCTGGGTGCTCACTGGGAATTTAAGTGAGTACACATTTTATCTATAAAAATATTGCAATGAAAAGTAACTGTCATAAATAAATGATCTCAAATGTGTTTGAGAAATATATGTAAAAATAAAAATTCTTAATTTGTCAGAAAATGTCACAATTGTTATTGATAATGTGCCATATTATACAAAGCAAATTAACAGAATTCTAATAAGCTCAGAAGTGAAATTTTGATTTTGCTTATGCTTAAGTTTTTATATTCATCTGGTACTTTAAATCTGGAGTTATAAGAACTTGTAAAGTTGAATGACTCTATATTAAAAATTTATAAATTGAATCTCAAGTTTAATATAGTTGTTCACATATAGAAAAACAAATTTATAGCACATATTCTAGCTTACTTGATTATGAGTATGTTATTCAATAAATTGATGAATCAATTAATGAAAAATTCATTGACAGATGATAATCTCACAGATCATGATCTAAAGCTTGAATTAAATAATTGAGAAAAAAAGTGCTATTATTGAAAAGATATATAAATCATTTCAAATTTCATTACTGTTAAAAGAAGAAATATCATTGAATATGATTATGAAGCCACAATTTCAGCAAAAGAAGGAGGATAATAATACTTATATATTATGTCTCTTAATTTTTGTAAAATTTATATACTGATTCTTAATTTAAACATTTAAAAAACTAGTGTAAAGAAAATGTAACAAAACATTATTATTTTTTTTATTTATGTCTTTGTAGTGTTATGACAATCAATAACTGTGATTTGAAATTTTTTGTTTCTACTTTCTTGTGCAATATGTCATTCTGGGATGTTTGTTTAAAATATATGGTAGCATCTCCCTATAAGATACATGTCATTATTAGAAAATATTGCCAAAAAATGCAAAAAAGACACCAAAACTTTTTTAATGAAAAAAAAAAAAAGATGATAAAAAAGCATAGATGAAAATATGTTTGAAATGCTTTTGAAATTAATATAATATGAATTTAATTCTAGAGGAGAGGAAACATACACACCCCCATCATATTTACTTTAAGGTCTCACTTGACCATTCTGCTTTTATTTCATACCATATAAAATCATAACCAAAATGTATGTCCAGTAAAAGGAATAACATTATGTCAAAACTGTGTCTTGATTTACTACAGTGATATTTAATGGTGAAGAAGGGGAATAATTTTATCTCCAACAGTTAAAAGAAAAACAATTAAAGATATTAAAAAAAATCCTTTTTGTAAAATATCAACTAGTTGTGTCAATTTCTTCATTATCTAATTAATTGATTACTGCTTGTGATAAAGTGATTTTTTAAAAATGTGGTTTTTTTTATTATTATTTATTTAGCTATCAGAAATAAATCTTTAAAATTGATTAGAGATTTAGTGTGGTAGATTTGTAAGAATGCACAATTTGGACATTGAAAATAATTTGCCTCTAAAAAAATAAAGAAAACCATTTTTAAAAAATATATATATATGTTTATAACATTACCTTAATTTTACATTTAATATTAATGCTTGAAACTGTAGTTCTTAGTAAGTAATATTCTCTCTTAATATTAAATAAATTTTTTCAAAATCATTACTAATTTAAAATGTGCAGAGATCTACTGAAACATGATTGTTTAGAATAGTAATTATATAATTATCAGATTTATTAATACAAATTATTAAAGTAATCATTGATAAATATGTTGCACAGAAGTTCTTTCATACTCTAAATACCTAGTGGGAACTGCTATTAAATTGTTCATCAACTTTGAACATGGTTTTAAATTAAAAGTTGTATTAGCTGCTAGGATGATAGAAATGTGTATAATTATCATTTTCATATTGCATTTAGTTGTGCATATATTACATTACTGTTATAAACTAGGTGTGCATTCTAACTGTTCTGCTATATATAATTTCTAAACCTTTAGAGATATATTTAAAATGGAGAAATTCTATAAATGGTGAAAAAAACTATGTTTTATGTTGTTTTAATCAATAGATAAATTTCAGAAAAAAATTATGTGTCTAAATTCTTATATTATCCTTTGACCTTGTTAGTTACATTTAGTGAAATGTTCTGGACATGTTAATATTTTTTTTATAAAGTCGATTTTTTTTGCAACAAAACTGCCCGAATTTGAATACTACGATTTTTGGCGTTCCGAAGTTATTCTATAAATTGATTGCCAAATCTTCAACAAAGTGGCTATTGAAATTTTCTGAAATAAGGATATGAAAATTTCAAAAATCTTTTACGATTTTCTCAAAGTATGTAGTTGAAAGAATTCTCTATATTTCTTGGTTTCTTAATAAGTTCGCTTTCCGGTCAAAATAAATCGCTCTTAAAATTGATAAATATTTACTACGAATAATGTTTTGTTCTGGCGTTTAACAGAGAGACCTTTGATTTTTTTATAACTACCAAATTGGCACAGATAGACTTAGGAAGTACAGGATACACCCTTTAGAATGTTTTTTTTTGGTTGAAATTTTAATTAATTAGAAATTAAGTGACCTTTTGTAAATTTCCCTCGATAACTTCTTGGAATATTTATTGCACAAACCTAATTTTTGCACCTTTTTAAAATACAAAAAAAAAAAATATTATAATACCAATTTAAAAGTTTATTTATTTAATTATTTTTACAATTTTCAAGAATAAATTTTATCTTGTTATGAAATTTAAGCAATTTTTATTGTTTCATGAAATATTTAAACGCATGATATTTTTCTATTGCTGAAAGCTAAAGTAATGAGATATCGCCAATTATCTGTGCAGATTACGAGAAAAATCACGAAAATAAGTTACTCACTTAATGTCTTAAGAAAGACATCAAATGAGAGAATCACAAGCATCAAGTTATGCAACAGATATTTAATTGAAATCAATATGTCCGGCGGTACTGAAATCGCTTACATTAAAAATCAATGCCTTTTTTTCCCCCCTTTCTGTTAGCTTGTGGATCAACTACAATTTAACAAGTAGTGTAAAAAATATTTTTTTAATTCAATTCCTACTTAGATCAACAATTTTTTATTTGCTTTTTATTAAATAATTATAATTAATATAAATATGTATATACATATGACAGAATGACAATATTATGTGGCAAAATAGAGCTTGGCGACTAAATAGAAATTACTGGACAAATTAAATTAATTAATTAATATTTGAAAATAAAACTGTATTAACATCAAGTGTCATCCACTACAAGTTGAAAAAAAAATGTATTTTAACTTGAGTGGGTGAATAAAAAGTATTTAATAAAGATTGAAAATTTGAACAAAATATATATAGAGAAAGAGAGTGTGAGCTAATAGTAGGAATTAAATAAAAGAAATTAAATGAAGTGTTTATATATCAGGGACGTTTCGTAATTCTAATTTTAATGTCAATTTTTCCGCCTCAAAAACAGAAAATTTGATTGGTTTTCTTAAAAAGCCAATCTAATATTCATTTTGTTATATATTAGATACCTCATTTATATTAACGAATCAGCATATTAAAATGATTTGATTAAGAACATTTGAAACGGTAAACTTTGTTTACATTATCCTCAAATTTTTGGCAGTAGGGAGGACTTGTCAGATATCTGAAACTTTATAGATTAGCATCTGCACTAGCACTATTTTTCTCTCTCCTAAAAAAACAACATAATTTTAAGCATTTAGAACTTGTGAAATTCAAGAAAGAAATTTTCGTTATTATAATTTAAATAAATCATTGCAAAAAAAAAAAAAAAATGAAAACGCATTCTAACATCCAGGAATTTTGCATAAGTACTGAAGCACAAGGTTAGCGGTCAGTGATGGATTTCCGACTTGGTCTGAAGGGGGCTGCTGTCAGGTCGATTAAAACAAAGACTGCATAAAAGGTCGATTGTATTAGACTGCTTGTCAAATTAATTTCTTAGAAATATGTATTTTTAAATTATAAAAAGGCTAGAGTGTATTTACACATTGAATTATTAAAATCTTAATGAGATTTTATTCCCAGCTTTATGATTTATTCTTTCAATACCATAATAATTTGTTCCTGAATCATAACTTCTTCATTTTTCCTGAAATTAAATCAAATATATTAATTAGGTTGTTTTAATAAAAAAAAATATCATAATGAATATTTGGCAACTCAAAGTTGCCAAGAATTTATTGAATTTTATTAAAATTATGCTGGGTTTACACTCGGCCAGTAGCAAGCGCATGCGTAGAAAGGTTGAAAAATGATGTTAGTTCGATGGCAAGTAATTATAACGACGGGACAACAATTTGCCGCTGTATTTTTTTTTTTTTTTTACTGTGCATGCGTTTGTAGAATTTGGCTGTTATTTTGGCGCGAAAAATTGATCACTTATCATAAATTAATTCCGACGTTTTTTTGCTTTTTGTTCTTTCTGATACGATATATTATTCTGATGCGATTAACGCGAGGTTGCGTTTTTTTTTAAATTTTATTTGCTATTTTTTTCTACAGTTTCTCAAATTTATGTATATTGACTTTTTATTTTTATTTTACCATGTTTCTTTGTGTAAATATCCATCATTTTAAGAAATTATTATAGATCATTTCTGTGGAATTTGAAAAATTCGCAATGAAAAAGAAAAATTCAGGGACGCCAAAACGACAATTTATAGCCAAGCATGGAATGCCTGCATGTATCTTATGATATTGTGGCAAACATAAATCAGTTCCTTTCTGCGCATGCGCTGCCTAAAACTCGGCATAATAATATCTAAAAAAAGAAAACGCGACATATTGCCACTCAAGCAAAATCAATCGGCAGAAACTATTTCGCCATTATTCGCCCCATTGGTATAATGAATAATGTTCAAGATTTACAATCTTAAATTAAAGTATAAATAATTATCATTATAATATATTGAAATATTAACTGTTCATGAACATACTGCGCTATACTCGACTAGACGTGTCCAAAAAAATACTGATTTTTAATGTTATACTTGTTTGAAATTTGTTATTTCTATAAAACTTTTCATATTAATTAAATGTTTATATTTATGAGTAAAATTTATTAAGGCAGTTCGGAAAGGGATTTCAAAAGTCACCTGACCACAGTTCAAAAATACGTGATCCTGCTTAAAATAATCCTCGTATAGCCTCAAAATGGAGGGTTAGTCTAAATGAATTATGCTAATAGATTTCATTTAGTATAGGATAATAAATATAAATCATCTTATGTGACATAAAACTGTTTTTAAAAATGTCTTTAATGGCCGAAAAATATAATAAATTTTTATGTATGAAGATGAAAAAAATCATAACACATTTGTTATGATTTTTTATTTGTTTATTTGTTTTACATAGTCGTTATCGCTCTTTTTATACACATTGAATACGATTTTCAAAGTCTGTTTCCTTAAAAATAGCTTCATTTTCATTAGAATTTTTCTGTTAATATTAAGAGACCAGTTTTTTTTAAAACTTCAATATGGAATGTTCCAGAAAAGTTTAAAAATAGAGCAGCAGTTGGAGAAACCATGTTGTACTCGGGCTAATCTAAGATTTTGTTTGTTTGTTTGTGTAGCATTGATGGCGTGAACATTCACTTGCCGTCATAAATGTTATTAAATGGAATTTTGGTCTTGAACTATGATTATTTATTAAAATAAGTCAAATATATTCTTTACATAATAAAAATTGATTAAAAAACTTATTAGAATAAATCTTTTCAATTATTCATTACAATGATTTACTTAGACTTTTTATTCAAAATTTGAACAAATAATTAAAAACTGAGAGTCATCGACTGATGACTAGTATTATATAATAACAAAGGCTTCATTTCTGTATTTTAAAAAATTATTATTATTATTTGTCTTAATTTAAAAATAAGTAATCTGAATTGACTGGATGTGCATACTGTTAACTATATTATGTAAGAATTTTGCAGCAGTGCCGTCGCAGGAAGACTTGGATGTTTCATTAAAAGAATTTCACAAACGTCACTTGATTAGACCGTATCTTTACAAAATACCATTTCCTTGATTAAAACATATGCTCATGATTAATTACTATTTGGTATGAAAAAAGTAATAAAAATATGAAACGCCATTGAGAATACATGAATTATGCAGTATACTTTTTCATCCAGCCCGAAAATATTTTTATATATTTTTATTAATATATATATATATATATATATATATATATATATATTCTTTTTTTAAAGAAAAATTTTTTTTCTTCTTTTCTTTAAAAAAAGAAAAGAAGATTTGTTTCTACATTTCAACACATTTAAATCAACATGTTTATGATTTATTTTAGATTCAGATTTGTATTTAGTAACTTATAATTTTGGAAAAATGCAGGGTTAGCCAGAAATAAGTTTCCCATTTAAAATGACTCAAGAATCGTTCTGTTGGTTCAAATGAGACAAAATAATTCAAGTGAATAAATAGATCATTCATATGATGCACTTAAGAGTTATTAAATAAAAATAGTTCCAAAATTCCCCAATAGATGGCGCTTTAATACAAATTGTATTTATTTCCGTATATTAATTGAAATCGTGGAACACCTTTAAAAAAAAGATGGGTTCTGAACGAGTATTAATTATTTTTCTGCCTCAATAGCTTCTAGAATGTTTCTATCATAATGAATTTGTGATCGAATTACTTAATACTATTTATTTGTTACTTTTAATTACCACAACGATATGTATTATTAGGATATTAAAACTAATTAAGTTTAAAAAAAATCAAAATAAACAAATGAATATGAAGGAGAAAGAGTAAATCCGTGCTTATTATTACAGCATGTCTTAAATGCTTAAAAGAACTATCATTCAAAATGAGTCATAAAATAAATAGAACCAACCACTTTCATTTTGAACTGCAACAAACATTGCAATGATCTTGAAACGCGGCATTTCTTTATATTCCTACTTCTATGTCATACGAAAATAGAATTGAAGATTGATCGAAACCAATATATTGAATTTCGTTGCCTGCACTATTTAGCACGTGATATTTTGATACACATTACACTTATATAAAAGACCGTCTTGCTTTTATATTCTCTATTTTTTGTTGTGAGTGAAAGCTAAAAAATGAATTTTAAAATGTAATTTATGACATGATTGGCTGGTCTATAATGAATCAATAGAATTGAACCATTGTTAATGTCGAAATATATCATATCAAGTTTAATATTCTTTCTAAACAACTTATCGCTATAAATGAAAAGAAAGCTTTTTTTTTTTTTTTTTTTTTGCGTAGTGATATGTTATGATGCTTGATGTGTTATTTTCATAAAATGTCATCTGTTCTACAATACAGTCAAGGGTGTGATAATCCTGGATTCTGAAATGAAATTTTTGATTTTCTACTATTCTATAAGCATTTGCAGTTACTTAGCCTTTATCTAAAAATATTGCAGTGTTGTTAATACTTGTTAGTTGGGAATTAAAAAAAATGTAACAAAATAATGACATTTATTTTTTAACTTTTTTCTCTTAGTCCTTCTAATCAGTGTCTAACTCAAGACTGCATTTAATTTCAGTGCATGATTCTGGCAAATCAATTTAGGTATATGCTATTCGATCTTAAGATTTTTCGTTTAAAAAATTTACTTTCAGAAATTGAGTGTAGGAGAAAATATTGATTCTTATATAATATTGATTGTTAAGTATTCATGTGCGAAATGTTTCATTTTAATCAATCATTGATAACTTAATTGAATCCTGAAATAAAGAAATGACACTTATGCCATTTAAAAAATCAAGTCACAAAATAAATGGAATTAAAGCTAGAACGTTTCTAGAAAATCGTTCAGGTACAGATCATCGTACTAACCACTGTGTACCGAGATTTCTACATTTAATTCTTTGTTACTTTGGACTTGTTAGGAAATCAAATTTTAATGGCGAATTTATAACACCTAAGATTTTCGTTATACTTATGTTGTTTGTAAATGTGGACAATTGGATTATATTAATTTTACAATGGAATGAAATCAGGTATTTGAGATCTATTGTAGCTTACATTATTGTTTACTTTTTAGCAGCTTGGGTATGGCATGATATTTACTTAAAAAGAAAGCAACTGGCTGACTTGTTGGCGAAACTTCAAGAGGTGTCGTTCAATATCGGAGAGGCAAAGATAAATTTTCTGTTATTGATTTTGTGTTGTATGCCTATTGCCCTTACGACAGTAACCACGATTCTCGTGATTGCAACGCAGATTGCGTATTACAGTTACGGGTGTAAAATCAAAAACCCATTTGCAAATATTCTTTTAGTGGTTTTCAAGAACCTTTTCAATACAGTTGTATTTCCTACATTTACAAATATAATAGCCATGTTTTATTGCCTCATTTGTTTAAGACTTCAATCAGAAATCACACATGTTACTCTCAAAATTCAGAAATGTCACTACGGAAACTTTTCGGAATCAAAACGTATTGAGATTCTTAGACGTAAATACAGAATCAACGACGCATTGCATTGTACAGAAGAAATCTTTTCTCGGCCATCTTTCCTCATTGTTGTAGCAAACTTACTAACTTGCTTCAGCATATTAAGCATATACTTGGATAATGATATCTGGAGCAGTGAATACTTATGTGTATACGCTGAATGGATCCTTTACTCAACCAACTGCTTAGGATCCGCGATCTTCATCTTATGGATTGCAGGTGGAATTCCGGTAGTAGAATCTGAATTCAAAGAAACATTTCACGAAAAAATGTGTTCTAGAATGCTTTCAACTGGTAGCATTGGAAATCTGAGGCTCGAAAAGTGGTTTTTTGCCAAGCAAGATAATGTTTTAACTGGTTTGGGTATTTTGTCTTACCGAAGAAGTTCGATCTTCGCTGTGTTTGGTAGTTTGATTACTTATACTGTTCTTTTTAAAGACTAAAAAATGACTTATTGACATTGGAAGGTGCAAAAAGTTCAGATGGGTCAGGCAGCATTTTCAAAAACGCTCGAGAAAGTAAAATAGCATTAATTTTATTTCATTTTATAATGTTCCATTCTGAGGAAGAAACCTTTGAGCACTATTTATCATTGCTACCTTTGAAAATAGTAATGAATAAGTCGAAAGTTTTATTTCTAAATATTGGCATACTTATGCGTTTTTAAATGTTTTTATTTATTTGGAAATAATTAGTAATGAACTTTCTATAATTTATATTATATTAAGGAAACTTTTACAAAATGAAACTTGGGAACAGTAGCCATATACATGAACTTTATGTGCTACAAGAAACTTCATTAAATTGCTCTTAATAGTTGAAACTAATACTGATTTTTGTTGGAGTGGAATATGACTAATTTGAAAGTACAGTGATACTCAGAGAAACATTTGGTTTTAATATCTGAGATGTTTGAAAGAGGTTATAAGAAAGTGAAACTACTTAATCGCAAGTGATAATGTGCATTAAAAAAAGGGATCTTTTGCTCTTTTAATTATTGCTTATGCAATGATAAAAGAAAATGCAGTATGCAATGATATAAATGATATATTTATTTTGTTTCATAGATAGATCAATGCTTGACTGGTCAATAGAACAAAATAATCCTTAAATGTAAGTTTAACCCTTAACTGGGAAGGTGCGATCTACGAGACCACATATTTTTTACATTCAAAATAAATTTTCCAATGAAAATATTAATATGAATATCAGCCAAAATATTCTGCAGATATTTTTCTTGAAATATAAATATGTTTTAGAAATTTTTCAAAATATATTATCATTGAAAAAAGTAATTGTGTTTGAACACACAGTTTCTTGTCAAATTACATGTTACAATAAATAATATTCTTGAAAAAACATATTACTTTTTACTTTTGAAATCATATTTATTTTTCCAGTATACAAAGGTATATAGAAAAAAATATCATGGAAAATTCAGCAATTATGTGAAAAATAAGAAATTGATAATGGGTAAAATTCCCCCATCTTTTTTTTTAGACATCATTTCTACGCAGAAATTTGTAAACATTCGTAGCAAGAGGGCCTTTTAAGCATGTTAAGTATTAGTATAAAAATCAGCCTGTAAATTGCAAAGAAATGGCTGAAATATTTAAAAAGGCACACGCTGATACCGGTTGAAAAAAGCATGTGTAGTGAAGGCTACGAAACGAGAAGCTACAGGGTCAATCCATTCAATTAAGCTAAAAATACGTATATATTACTGTAGGGATAACCGAACCATCCTTAGAGACCTGAGATACCGCACCTCCCCTGTTAAGGGAAAACTTACTTTCGAGGATCGCTTCGCGACGTGATACAAACATTAGCAAGCATTACAAGTAACGCAGCAACTAGCAGCTATTCATTCAGCACCTGGAGAACACCAAAACTTGTCAGCCGCCATAAAGGCAAACTTTCATTCAGCCACATTGTGGCGAGCGCCAGATATAAATGATACACAAACTAGCACTTTTATACTAGTATAAACTAATAATCGTTCGATTTTATATTCTTTGTCAATGCTCTTTAAAAGACGATTTAATTTCATTGATTATAGATTATATATTTTGTACTAAGAGAACAAATTTCCGCTCTTCGTTCTTTAAATCTGTTATATATTAGTATATTCAAAAGGATTTTTAAATTAGACTAAAAATTAAGTTAATAGATGTTTAAAAGCGAGTTAAAATAAAATAAACTTCATATTTAATTTACATAAATTCAGAAATATAAATGTTCATAGTTATTCACCACTTTGGAACTAGCGATAAATATTTCAATACTCAATAAATAATTTGTTTCTTATATAAATATGTGAATATTTTTAAACGTGAAAGCAAATGATTATTTTTATTAATTGAATGATTATTTTATGTATTCAGAGATTTCACTTAAGAAACAAAGAAAAATCACACATCTAATGGTCCAGTGGAATTGAAATATAAATAAATAAATAAAAACCAGCAATTTTATTGCTTTCTTGCATGTTACTCGATAAAAGGTTAAGATAGAAGTTGAGAAGTCGATTTTAAATAAAAACGCTTATAAAAGACAACAATTAATCCTAGATGAAACATTTGAATTAAAACTTGCTAAGCATTAAAGATATCTATGATAGCTTAATTAAGTCAGGAGTTCAAATTTAGAAAAATGAGCGAAATTCATTGGAATATCACTTAAAGAGAATATTCTGGAGAATGAAATAATAAAATTTCAGATAGATATCTGTATTATTTTTTGAAACATTTGACTTTGATAAAAAAAAAAAAATTAGAGAAGGCTTCTAAACACTTTTTTACAATCAGAATTCACTGGCTAAGAAATAATCCTATTTCAAAAGTATTCGATTTCATATCGTATTGGTCACTTTTCAGGAAAAAAAAGAGGCGAAAACTGAATTTGAAGTTAGCATTTTGCTTTAGATTGAACACATTTCCCAATGCCTGTTACAATTGCGAATACTATTGTTTAATGTTTTTCGAGAAGCAATTTTTTTTCTCCATATTAAATTTTTATCGACTTTTTGAAAATCGGGTTGAATAATAAAAAAAAAAATGAGTTTAAATTGAGCAGTTCTTCTATTATAAAGATCCAGTCGAAATAAATGAATTAGAGATGTAAAGCATTTTTTTATTCTAATCGAAATTTCCGAACTACTGGAACATCGAGGATTTTCATGGCAAATTAATTTCGCCAATCATTATTGCTGAAGTATAATTTAAAATAATATGATAAAAATATTATTTTAAATATATTTCATTTATGCACGCTGAGGCAAAGAGAGAACCATCGTCGTGGCCTAAGAATGTTCGGAACTTGTATACTCAGCTTTTTATCTGTTAGGAACGACGTTTTGTTCGCCTATTATACAAATGTTCACCAGTACAGCTCGTAATGTCGAATATTTGAATTGTCATCTAACTAGCGAAATTTGTGAGTTAGTAATACAGTAATGTAGTTTATTGCAGATACCTTGTATTCTGTCCTTTATTGTTGGTGGCATGTTTCACATTCATTACTTTAAACCGATCGCGGCGTCACCTAGCGACCTTTTTTTAACTATTTTTTAATTTTTTTATTGCTTCAATCAATTTCCCATGACCTCAAATGCATGTCCGACAAATATGGAGGCGTTAAATCGCCCGGTTCTCCCGCCAGGACACCTTTAATTTGAATCATTCTGTGTGTATCGAAATAAATGAATTAGAGATGTAAAGCATTTTTTATACTAATCGAAATTTCCGAACTAATGGAACATCGAAGATTTTCATATCAAATTAATACGTATATATGTATATATATAAGGATACGTATATATGTATATATAATATTAACTTCTAATATCACTTAGTGCCCATCATAAGTACCATTAAGATATATTCCCAAAATTTTACATTCGGAATATCGAGCTCAATTTCGAGGACACTGAAATTGACACCCTGAAAATAGCGTACAATTTTTTGAGCTAATAGAAAATGCTTAAATATATTTATAAATCAGGCGATTTTTTTGAACTTATATTTTTTATGTGAATAGGACTTTTTTTTTTTTTTTTTTGAAAATACTTCATTTAGGAAATAATAAAAAGTACAGATAATTTATTTTTATTGTTTTAAACCTATGATATCTAATTGCAAAACACGAAATAAAAACTTAGTTTCCTATTTTCGTTCGATGCAATAGATTCCACCTTCATTTCAATTTTCAATTTGGGAGATGCCTTTCAAAATTGGAGATAGTTTCCAATTCTGGATATATTTTCCAAATTTTCAATGACGTTTCTTTTTATTAGTTTTTTGACCTAATAAATCAATTCTAATATTAAATTAGTTTTTGCATTCATATTAATTTGTTTTCGGCTTGGAAAAGAATATGTATTAGACAAAATTAGTCAAAATTTAATTCTATAAACCTATTCCAATCTAAGATTTATTGTAAGAGAGAAAAATAAATGGCTTTTACTATCCAAGGAAGGACTTTCTTGCCATCGGTCTTGAATCTTGTACCTAGTAAAATATTATTATTTTTTTACAGAAATTTAGCAGAAATTTAATTTATGAAATAACAAAAAATTTATATTCCAAAGAAATCTTTGTTTTTCCCATCAGAATAATAAATGCATGAATGCTTTTCATCTTATTTCTCATCTTTTCAGAAAATAAAAGAATATAGGCTTTTAGCATAAAAAGGAATTCGCTATCACATGAAAAAAAAAATCGATTTTATAGATAAATTCATTCTGCTGAAAGATTCCATTATAATAATTTATGGCGATGATGACTCTTGCAGTTTCATTATAATTTAAAACAAAATCTGTTGCAAATATTCCAAAATCCTGTTAATCCAACGTATTACCAAAAAAAAATGAATGGATATTTGATATATATTCCCTTGCATGGTTTAAACCAAACTAAACTTTGAAGAACATAGAATTTTAAAGATTTCCTTATAAATTGAAAAAAAAAAATGAATGGCAAAGATATTGAATTCTTGAAGACTTAGAAAGATTGACATATGGAATATTTAATGAAGTTAAAATTTCTGAATGCATAGGTAATAGAGTCAGTACTCAAGCAGTCACAAAACATGACCTTTGTCCCAAATACCTACGCAGTTTCAAACTGAAAGCTTGCTACTGCCGATGTGGTGAAAATGTCAATGGTGATGTAAAAGTTAAGTATACTCTAGTCTACATCAGAAATAATATTAAAATGGGAATATCTTTTCTGAGGTTATAGATAAAAAAGGACTGATAAACGAAGTTCAGAGACTGCTAGTTTATGTGCGTGGAAGAATGAGTCCATCAGACTTATTCCTCCCAATTTTGAGGTAAACTCTCTTTGCCACACATACCAGTTTATGAACTTTGCTGGTGTTTTATCTTTTTTTTTTCTATTTTAGTTTATTCATCTTTATTTTATTTACTTGTTCATTTATTTTATTTCACATAGTCTTACTTTTATTTTATTTTATTCAAAATTTATTGTTTAGTGCAATATGGGGTGTAGGCTATGCTGCTTGTGTACCCTTACCGTGGATTTCTTCTTCTTTCTTTACTTTTCATTTTCATGTCTATCATATCAGTGCTGTCTCTATCGCTTTTAAAGAAGGATTGTTTCGTTACTTCTAAATTCTAAATTTTTAATCATTTTTAATAGAGCTTATTCCGGTTAACGCCACTGTTGATACGCATCATATAATCAATAAATTACTTATAAATTGCAATATAATTTCGTCTATACTTAAAAGAGTAACTCAATTTTTTAAAGATAAATTAAATATGTATTACCATTGGTGTATCAATAAACAGCATTTTCTTAGATGTTATAAGCACAATAAAATGATAGTAAAAAAAATTTTAGATGGAAAAGGAATCGAGATCTATTTTCCATACAACGAGCATTAATGAAAAAAAATTTTAAGAACCCCTCTCTGTTTTTTAAAAATAGTCTGTTTTATGGTATTGAAGTTAGTAGAACTGATCTGCAATTGAAATTCGTGGAAATCATATTCGTCGGATTCTGATTTTCTATTTTAAATTGGTATATTTTTCAAGAGACATTGTTGGAAAAAACGTGTGTTATGTTTACTAATTTCATTCGCGACTAGGTGATTCTCCAGGGATACTGGTTACATTTAATGTCAATCATTTAGATATAGCGTCAAATCCTTGATTCTGTCAAACTATCAGGCATTAAAGATCGAAGAACCGTCCTGTAAGCGGGTTTGGTGCACGTTAATTCCGTTGGGGCCAAACGTCCTCCCCCTGGTGTGGTGTGGAAGTTTGAGAGGGGGTTACAATTTAACTGTCATCCTCGTCATCTGACCGCGGTTCAAAATGACAAGGTCCGTCCCAAAATAGCCCTAGTGTTGCTTTAAAACGGGACGTTAATATAACTGAAATGAATCAGACATTAAAGTCATGTCTTATGATCTGTTCATTATGTACATGAACATTTCTAATAAAGAGCAATCTCATGATATGATAGCTCTGTTGAAAACGTAATTGTGTGGTTAATCTTTTTTTCTAAATTTCGTAGGATTGTAAATTCACTTATAAACTGCACAAATATTGAACAGAATTTTTTCTCTTAGCTTTCAACAAAGAAAAAAAATTACAATATTAAATATTTAATGAAACAAGGAAAACAGTTTGAATTTCAAGACAACGATTTAATCTGTTGTTGGGAATTCGGTAAAAAAAAATATATTTTTTAATAAATTTACAAATTTTACGAAAAATTATATAATTAAATTAATGTAATTAAAAAGACGCAATTTAAAATTTTGAAACGGTGCAAAATTTATTCTTGCGAAATTATTTTGCATAAAACACACACATGTGCACGCGCACTTACATGTACATGCACACATTCATCTTTATTAGTGGTAGGGATGAGATAATATACGAATATGAAGCATCTTTAAAAATACTGAATATTTAGAAATTTTTGAGAGAGTATTTCGTTTTCTTTTTCTTTTTTTTTTCCTAACAAGTTTTCAAACATACTTTCAAAAACAGATTTCTCTGGTTTTCTCTGCATTTAAATAAGAGAAAAAAATGATCCGATTATCCTTCATTTCTTTGATTTCCCAGAAAGACGACCACTTCATCAAAAATTCCATTTAAATGTACCAGTAATTACAATGATTTTCGATAATATAAACAAAACTCATCCTGTTTATGCATGTATTCTCCATATTTCATGCTAACCGTCTGGGCTGATTTTAATCAAATTTTTCTCATTCTTTATTTAGGATGAGATAAAGAATCATAAAAATTTTCGAAGCATAAAATCTAATTAAATATTTAATTAACTGTAAATTAACTGAAATTTTGCCATTTTTGTGCAGCAACTTTGGAACAAATTATTTTACAAGAAATATTTTAATAATATTTTAAATTTTATCTTTTTTGTGACAGCAAATTCCTTTCTGTAAAATGTTATCTTAATTTTTGATTAATTCTTTTAAAATTTAAACCAAAAAAGTTTGAAATACAGTAAGAATATGAATCTGATTTAATCTGCCATTACATAGTTTAAAATTTCTACTTTATATATATATATATATATATATATAATGTTATTTAATGGCTCCTGGAAGAACTGAAAGAAGGAGCTACCATGTCCTACATTTCCAAGCAATTGCAAGTGATCAAGATGCATCGGCCGTCAATCATTTGGTAGGAATTATAAAGGTATTGCCTATATTATAATAATTTAAATGAAATTAATTTTGGTATTAAAAATATTATGCACGGAAATATTAAAATTCCTATTGGCACTATATATATCAATCAGTGTATTTATAAAATTCTTCATAATGAAAACATATAATGAAAACGGGGACAAAGACTTCATTAAAACTTTGTATTTCTTTTTTTATTGATTTTATAATTTAACGCTAATGTGGGGTTTTTCGTAAAAATATATTAACAGAATATTGATTTTAAATTTAATCAACCTTCCATTATTTCCTTTCTAATATCAGCCATCGTTACTAAAGATTTTTCATTCAACAGAATAAAACCAATTTTATTATATAAGAGGAGGAGAATGTTAGACATGAAAAAATAATGTCAAAGATTATGTCAAGAAATGACGATGATGTCAAAAGCTAGTTTGGGAATAAATGAAACTTCACATAATTCACCTGAAAGCTGACAGTCTTTCTTTTTTTATAAAACATTGCACGCTTAAAGCTACTCTTTATTATAAAAACTGATACAATGAAGTCATAGGATTTTGACTGTAGCTGCAGTGCGATATTCTTTTAGCAAAAAAGATCTAAGAGAATACAAATTTAAAGTACTAATAATCTCGTTTCAAAAGCAATCATACATATATGATTTACAAATTTTAATCCTTCTTGAACATTTTTCTTATAACAGAGAATTTAAGAATATTTATCATATAACTCATTTCAAAATGGATATGAATGTATGAATAATATTTTACAATAGAGATTTTAATTAATTATTATTTTAAAATCTAATTCAAAATTTAAAAAATGAGAAATATATCATTTATACCTGATATCAATATATATAAATGAGAAAAACAGTTTTAAGCAAAAAAAAAAAAAAAAAACAGTCTAGAATTATAAAATCAATGAAGAGAAAGTTCTTTGAAGTCACTTCGGCAAATTCATATACATGTACATTTAGCGGCGAGAATTTGAGTAGATCTGCATCTGATATCAAACCATTTGTAATGCCACCCGCATATGTAATTCCTCGTTTTCTACATCAATTTACCTTGTGGACGGGTTTAATAACTACATCCGAACGCAATTTTTATCGAAAAATTTTATCAGTAGTCTTCTGCATACTGATGTATACAGTTATTGTAGATCTGAATTTTACTTACTTAAAAGCGGTTAAAGATTTTTCTCTGTTTAAAATGTTATCCGCTTACCTGATCAGCTGCTCTTTGCCTCCCGTATCTTACCATGTTATGCGATGTAGAGGAAAAGAAATAGCATTGCTGTTACAAGAATTTAGCCATTTATCCTGTTCAACTTTTGATCGAAAAGGAGATATGCTGTTGATAATTATTTGTTGCATGCCTTTTCTGTTTTCAATCTCAGTGACAGCTACGTGTATAATGACAAAAGATACAGAACAATTTACTTATGGATACGATATGGGCAGTACTCCATTAAAAATATTTGTACTGGGATTAAAATTTTTTCTTTATTTTCTTCTGCATCTAACCTTGAATAACTTGTTTGCATTACTATATTGCACAATATGTATGCGTTGCCGTGCTCTTATACGCAATCTTAAAGCCGAAGTCATGCAATACCAACTTGAAAGTTTTAATGTATCAAAACAATTTGATATTCTCCGCCAAAAAGAAAAATTCGATAGTATTTTGGATCGCACAGAGAGCATATTTTCGTTATCTTCTTTTCTGATAATTATTACAAATATATTATCTTGTAGCAGTATATTGGGAACAACACTG
This sequence comes from Argiope aurantia, assembly GCA_026543865.1. Lineage (NCBI taxonomy): Eukaryota > Metazoa > Arthropoda > Arachnida > Araneae > Araneidae > Argiope > Argiope aurantia. The sequence goes on from JAPMOR010007352.1 coordinate 556,647, forward strand.
CTAGGGGCTGACTTGCAACTTCACGTACTTACTCAATGGTTATTTCACACCATCAGCTGTCTGCTAACAGTTTTCTGGGAGGCTGGGGGTATATCGATTGAACTAAAGGAATTTAAAGATGCTTATTACAATAAATCGTGCGCAAGAATATTGAAAAGTGGCATCCCTGAAGAACCTCGAATGCAAAGATGGGTTTTGGATAAACCTGATTTTGTTTTGACTGGCTATGGTATTTTCTCATATACGAGAAATACTCTTTTGGCTATGGTGGGCGCTTTACTAACCTATACCATACTTGTTGTTAACAAATAAGAATTATCATATATTCTTGCCTCTTAAAAATTATATTTATTCATTTTTCTAAAGCAAAATTAATTATGAGGCATAAACTTGATTTTTATTTTTTCGTAAACATTGTAAACAAAGAGAAAAAATGTAATAAATGTTTAATTATAAAATAAAATAAATGTTTGTCTTAAAATTAAACGGAATTTATTTGGCTAAGACTTAAGATTAATGTTCGGTTTCTTGCCAATAGATTTCTTCAAAAACACATCAAAAGTCTACCATTTTTTATGACTACAGGAAATAATAACACACGAATTTCCAGGTTACATTTAAAAATTGATAGGATTATATTTGAAGCGAAATCGCCTTAAGATAATTCAGCTTAGGTGATTGAACATTAATCGTAAATATACCCATTTCTTTGTTCTAGTACTCTCATATCGAAAAAAAAAACAACAGTTTTTAAAATTGTACTTTTAATTATGTTAATATTTTTTCTAATACGAGTAAATGTAAGGAAGTAACTCAGATTCATTAACAATTAAGTAGAAGGAGTCAGGCATGTAATTTTTATACCCAAAATTATAAGGTAAGATTTAAAACCAGGGTGTGGTTTTTTTGTCAATAACGAAAATATCGTTGCAGTTGTCGAAAAAATCTCACAAAACTTTGTCAATTTAAATACTTATGACAATGATAGCAAATTCCTTTTAGGTTTGCAATGAAAGGTGTCATGATTACCACACTTATTGAGAAATAATCAACGAAATTCAACTTTGGCGATATCATTTTATTCTTAAATCAAAACAATTATATATCTATGCCAATTTATATAGAAAATTAGTTAACAAAGGTGATGTATTTTCAAAATCCATATTTGATTTTTTTTTCATTTTACTATATAAATTTAAACAAAAATTCCTTGTTTACATACAAAGACAATTGTGAACTTGATTTTCTGCTCATTTCGAAGTAAAATATATAGTTTTTGACAATTGCATTCATTTATATTTCAACTAGTTATTATTATTCTTTTATGAATATAATTAAGGATTATTTCTTTTAAAAAATGCAAAATCTAAGAAAAATAACAATACCATTAAATTGATACTATGTAATCGGTAATTCTTTTTTTTATTTTAAGAAGAAATTAATATTTTATTCAGTTATTAATTTCCGAATCTATAGCAGTAAAAAAATCAAAATTATAAACAAAATATATATCAATATTCATCTATCAAAAATCGCTTCACTTAATTCAAGAATCAGTATAATTAATGGAAATTAAAGTAACAGGTATCAACATGAAAAAAATCTTGGACCTTTGTAAGTCTTTCAAATAAAACTATTGTTATTTTTTTTCTTTTTCTATACATTAGTTTATTCAATCAATGTCAATCTGCATTATTGAAAGCTAAAAACTTTCTTGAATTTTCGCTTTGTTATATATATTTTATTTTTAGATTAAGAACAAAGATATATTTATACAAATCTAGTATTTTCAAAGACCAGTTTTAGAATTTAACTATAATTCAACAAAAAATAATGTATTTCTTATGTCTGAGATCTAGGGACGATCCTAAGGATGTTTTGTGTGACTTTGAAATCCGGCTTCCAAGGGTTTCCTTTTCTTTATAAGATTTGAAAGGTGTCGTCCCTCGTGTTCGGGCGATTATGAAAGCAATAAAATCTTTCTTTTTTTTTTTTTTCGTGTCACCAAAAAAAAACCACCCATGAATGTTGAATTTGTATTCATCAACAAATGTTGAATTTTAATTTAGTATATAAATTTTAACCTTTTTTTTCAGTGTTCAGTATTAAAGCATGGCACGAAAATACATCCATAATTCCAGCCGTAATTGCTGGTGTGCAAAAATACCAAAATCAATAACCAAATAGTTAACTACTTTTTTTTTATTTTCTAAATCATAAAGTATATTAGAAGAAAACATTATAAGTAAATTGTCAAAAAATTTAATCGTGAAATTTTAATAAATCGTCACGATTTAAGTCACTCCCACTCCCTACAAAAAAATAAATATTTCAGAAAATTTGCTCTGACTATCCGAGAACGCGAAAATTCAAAAATGTAACAACTGAGACGAATGATATATTCTTTTTAGTATTTTTATTAATTCCTAACATTTTTGAAACTATTATAAAATGTTTGATGAAAGCTGCCAATAAGCAGCCTGCTTATCTTCCCATTAATTTGCATGTGATATTATTGGCCTGAAAACTCATCTGTTTGAAAGGACGCTTTTTGTGATTTTATCACTGGATTTGTAAATCTGAGATATAAGATACACTTTTGATAGTAAAAAGATATTACATTTTGAACTGTGATCAAACAGTTTATATGACAGTTTAACCAGCTTTTCCTCGACAAATATTCACATGAAAGGGAAATTGATGACTTCCGAAGAATTTAAACTATGAATTTTTAATCAGAGAGATGATGCGTTAGAAAATTATGAAGTTTTTGAGAGATTCACAAAGAGTAAATGTTATTTTTTTCCCTTTAGAACAATATACAGTAGGTTCAAATATAGTGGTTCAATATATAGTGGGATTTAAAGCTAACAAATTTGGCATATTCATACTTCGCACCTTGGAGCGTTTTTTAAGAATTTTAAATTTAATTTTAACTATTAAATTTTAATGAAATAATGACATTTTTCCTAGGTAATTCCTAAAAATATTATTTTGAGGTGGGTTAATAATGTCATAATTATACTTAGAAATATTTTAAATCATTTAAAATTTACAAAAAACTTTCTAACTATACCGACTTAATTGTATAAATCTTTCCTAATTTTTTTTCATAATTTTAATTTTGCTTTGTTTGTTGCAGTGAAATTCAAGCCGATTTCATTGTCTCATGAAATATTTAATTCACGAGCTTCTTCAATTTTTGAAAGCTAAGGAAGTAAGATTCCGCTTATTATCTTCTCAGTTTACATGAAAAATCAGAAAAGAAAATTACATTAGTAGAAGTGGCAACGCGTTATTTAAAATACATTAACCGAATCACTTCATTTTTTAATTGCCCTTTGAAATGATTGGACTCGGCTCCATTAAAAAGATATAAAATGTTGCAATATGCAATAAATAAATTTAAGAATAAAGCTATTAAAATTTAAATAAGGCCACAAAATATTTATACAATAATTACACTTAGAAGTAAAGTTATTAAAAATATAAATAAGGTCTTCTGATGAATCATACTTTTAGGGGATTACTTGATCACAACAATAAATCTTTGTTGATTTATTTGCACATTCTATAAAAAACTTTTCCTCAAAGTAATAACAAATTATTACTTTAAAAACAAGCCACATCTTTTCAATAACAGTTTTCATTTTCTTAAAACTTGATTGAGCCAAGATTTTTTTTATAGCTAGCTTTAGTTTCCTGTTTCATCTAACAACTGCGTTTTTCTTTCTTTAACATTCTTTTGTTGAAAGTTTCCTTTTAATCCTAATAAACGTGTTTTTATGCAGATATGTACTTTGCTTAAAATAGGGCTTTTAATAATAGAAATCAATATATTGAATTCCGTTAAGTGCATTATTTCACATTTAATGTTTGAATGCTTTTTTTTTGGTAATTTTCATCCATTATTTGTTATTTATTTTGAATGAAGATCAGAAAACACATTTCAAAATGTAATTTATGGCTGTAATTGTTTGGATTGCACTCATTCAATAGAGCTGAAGCGTTGTTAATATCGAAATATATAATAAAGAGCTAAATATCCTTCCTAAACGGCTTAAAGTCACAAATGAAAATAATATTATAAGAAGAAGGATAAAAAATATTTATAATAATTAATACTCTAAATTGAAACAATTTTTGCCTTGTAATGCTGTAATTCTTTTCTTTCTATAATATAGTCTAGTCCTGAATAAATATTCGTCTTTCGTTTTCTTTAAAATTTCTAAAGAAAATTATTTTATTAATGCTGTGTCATATCATGAGAATTTAGATTTGCTTTTTTCAATAAATGTTATAAAGTTAAATACTTATCAGCTGGAGAAAAATAAGGTAACTTTCACTTTAACTAATTTCATTTTTTTTCTTGCTACGAGTGCATAGCAGTGTCCGACTCAAGTCTAACTTTAATAGGTATATCAGTCTAGCAAATCAAATTTATTGAATGATGTACGTTGTGAATGATGTTAAATAACGTACAGTGTTTTAAATGAAATATTTACTTGAAGAATGCAGTAATTGAGTATAGTGGAATATTTATTGTGAAATGCCTTTCATTTCATTACTGATAATCCGTTGCATTTTGAAACAAGAAAATGGCTTACATTCTGTTAAATTCGGTTCGCAAAATAAAAGTAATTGATGTCGAAATGTTTCCAGAAACTAATTCAGACACATACCGTACTAACCACTGTATACTTAGATTTCTTCTTTTAATTCTTTCTTACACTGGTCTTGTCAAGAATTCGGGTGTTCATAGTGGTTGGAAACCTATTGTATTCATTATAGTTCTATTATTTGTGAATGCGGACAATTGGATTTTATTAATCGTACAATATAATGTAACTTTCGTTTGGCGACCTCTTATAGCTTACATTCTTACCTACCTTTTAGCAGCTTGGGCGTGGTATTCTATTTATTTAAAAAGAAAGCAATTGGCTAACTTGTTGGCGAAACTCCAAAAAATATCATTCAGTACTGAAGGGAAAAAGATTATTTTTCTGGTGTTGATAGTGTGTTGTATGCCAATTGCTATTTCTGCAACAGCCACCATTTTCGTAATTGAAACGAATTCTACGTATTACAGTTACGGGTACAAAATCGAAAACCCATTTGCAGAGATTTTTTTAATGTGTTTCAAAAACTTTTTCAATACAGTTGTATTTCCTACATTTACAAATATAATAGCCATATTTTATTGCCTCATTTGTTTCAGGCTTCAATCAGAAATCAAACATGTTACTCTCAAAATTCAGAAATGTCACTACGGAAACTTTTCGGAATTAAAACGTAACGAAATTCTTAGACGGAAGTCTAGAATCAACGATGCATTGCATTGTACTGAAGAGGTATTTTCTCAGGCTTCCTTCATCATCATTGCAGCGAACTTATTAACTTGCTTCAGCATATTAAGCATGTACTTGGATAATGATATTTGGAGGAGTGAATACTTAAGTTTATACGCTGAATGGATCATTTACTCAACAAACTGCCTAGGATCCGTGATATTTATCTTATGGATTGCAGGTGGAATTCCAGTTGTAGAATCTGCATTCAAAGAAGCATTTCACGAAAAAATGTGTTCTAGAATGCGTTTAACTGGTACCTCTGAAAACCTGAGGCTCGAAAAATGGTTTTTCTCCAATCAAGAAGTTGTATTAAGTGGTGCGGGTATCTTGTCTTACCGAAGAAATTCGATCTTCGCTGTGTTTGGCACTTTGGTTACGTACACTGTTTTGATTGTTAATAATTAATCAATATCACAATGACACTGGAGGATGCTAAAAGTTTAGTTGTTGAACCTTGTTTGAGAAGGTGTCGTAAAAGCAAAACAACGGTACATTTATTTTTAGTGCAATTGTTTCAATATAATAGTGCATTTGTTTCATTTTATAATGCTTCATTAAGATGAAAGAGGAAAATAAAATATCTGAGCACCACTTGGCCTTACTACTCCTCTGCAAATAATAAAAGGGACTTTAGCAATAAATATTGAAATATGTGTATTTTTTTACTGATTCGAATATGACATCAGTTCCCAATAATTTTCTTATTTGCTTTAACCCATTCATGTAAAAAGAAGAGTATAGCTCGTCATTGATTTTTCATGCCATTGTGACGGATTGAGATGTGTCAGTATAGAACCTGGGACCTTGTGGTTTGCAGCCCAGTAACATTACCACAATACAAAAGCAATTTCTCGGGTTGCGTAGCTGTTAACTGGCTTATAAGCTTTCACCACACCATACATGACGAACCAATGACGAGTTATACTCGTCATGCAACTGAAGTTATTGTTGAATATAATAATAAATTTGGTTTAAAATTCCTTGTGTACTGAATCCGATAGAAGTTTTATTACTTAAGTTGATACCATAAATCACTATCAGATATTGTTTACTGTTAGATTGTTTTAGTACAAGTTACAGCCAAATTGTTGTTAGTCAATGGATTTCATTCTTATAAACATTTAGAGAGAACATCTGTCTTACAAAAAACATGTTGTGAAATAAACATTGTAATGAATAAGAGTAGTGCGCATTATGAAGATCAAGGTAATTGGAGGGATTCAGAAAAATCAGAAGAAATAAGCATATATTTGCCTGATACCGATAATGAAACTAATTATAGTGAAATATTACCAAGAAGACGAAAACACGCTTAGTGACTAGTAAGTGATTTTAGTGAATGCGCTGGAGTCACAGATTCATCATCAGAAGAATGGATTTGGAAGAAAACAGATAATGTGCCTGAAATTTAAAAAAAAAAAAAGAATTACGGGATTGCCTACCGTAAACACGAAAACTAGGTACTAATCTGAAGTCATTAGAGGTTTTTGAAGAAGTGTTGAATATGAACTTACGAATTACAGTTACATCCATATCATTAATATAATTTTAATTAACACTATGTAAGAATCATAGAATGAACTAAGTTTTTCTAATAAAAATTAAATGGTTATTTAAGATACAATTTTTCATTATTAAATCTTACTGTAAGGGGTTAACTATTCATCGTCATGAGCTGAATATATATATATATATATATATATATATATATATATATATATATATAAATTTACCGTCTTTTTATCAAGAAAAGCAAATGCAACAACAAACAATAATCGAGAAAGAGTGAAAAGTTGTGCCATGTCTTCAGAGCCTCGCTGTTTTTTCATGATATGAAGTTCTTTCATTTAGTTGTTTGTGTTATATTAGTCTTATCAGTTCATTGAAACAATATCCTTGATACCTAAATAACATACTATTATGATTACAAATAACATAACAACACTTGCATTGCTTTTATGATTTTTGGTAATTTAGGTAATTGAACAATTTTTTAGTCTTTTTAATGTTTTTGTGCAGAAAGGTTAGAATATCAGTTATACATTAACAGCAGCCACTTGGTATTGAATTCATTAAAAAAGTAGGGAATTTTGAACTGGCTGCATTAATTCCATAACATTTCCATGCCCATGATTGATTAAAATGGGATTTGCCTGGTCTTAACAATTGGAGAATTTTCACAATTGGAGAAAACAATTTTTTTTCCTCTTATGTGTATGACATTGAATTTAAATTTTAATAAGAAGATGATTACATTCAGAATTTCATTAATTTAGCGCTTGCGTTTTTGAGTTATGGCTTTTATATGCATGTGAGCTCACACAGATCGACAAATGATCAAACTATTGATGAATTTAATTTAAAATTTGATATGAATCTGGACTTTAGATCCTAAAATTGACTAGTAAATTTTATTTATTAAACTGCTTACGTTTATTAGTTTATTAATTAGTTATCATTCTATGAGCTCACTTGCTCATAGAATGGAAAATTTTCTGTCATCACATTTCTTTCAAAATTGTCCAGAAATCTGAAATTTTGATTTAAAGGTAACATACTAAATTTCATCCACCTAGTTCAGAACTTTTTGAGATACCATATCCAGTGTCAATTAGACTTAATTCCAAAACTGTGTTTTTTAAACTCGGAAAGGTCTGAAAAAGGTCTCGATTAGTCAAACTCTCGAGGTAAAATATTTTGATGGTTACAATATTTTCTTCGCATAGAACAAATATTTTCATAATTTTTATAAATTATAAAACTGTACATTTTGTAAAATAACTTTTTTTCAATGCATTGTCGATAGTTTAGTATAGTTCGGTTCTTTCGTCAATAAATATTTCATTATTTCATCAATAGTACTTCGTTTTCCTGCTTAGTTATTCTATATCACTATTGTCTTAACTACATTACACATTTATATTTTTATTAATAGACGTTTATTGTGAGCAGTTCGATTGATTCGAGATATATGACAAAACTTTCTACTTTATAATAATGATAGACTCCGATTTTTGGGTCACCATGTTGATTTTTATTAGAAAAGTTGAGTCCCAATCATAAGCCCAGATTTTGTAAAAGTACGAACAATAAATTTATTTATGATATTTAAACATAAAAAATTGTAAGGCCTTCAAGCTGTACCTGAACTAAATGTATATGTGCGTAAAAATTCGGAGCGAAAGACAAGAGAGTGTTTAAAAATGCATGCATCGTCATGCAGTCTAAAATGCACGATGGAACAGCAGCGTATACTTATTACGTTACATTCAATCGAGGCTTAAATTACAGTTCACAATTTCTTGAAGACTGACTATGTTCATATTCACTATAATAAAAAAAAATATATAATAAAAACTGTAATAAATAATAGAAGTCATATTAATGGAAAATAAACGTAATAATAAACGTAGTCATATTAATGGAAATTAGTTACTATTATAATTTATTGTTAAAACCAGAAGTGTTGAATAAGAGGTTTTGATTTTCTTCAACATGGTATAGAATTTATTATTGTACGTAAATAAATCAGCTGTTAATCAGAAGTTAACCAAATCTGATATATTTGAGTCTTTCTTTTAGAATGTTTAGTCCCCTGCCTACTCAGGTTCATTTAAGTTTCTAAAGAACTAAGAAAACTTTCTAATAAATGCCACGAATTTATATTTCTACAAAACTTTTTATTACATAGTTGATAAACAGAAATTCTTTACAAAAAATTATCAAACCTCCTCACCATGTTATGAAATTTCACATTCAATTAAGATTTATAGCAATAATTATTCAATAATATTCCACAAAGGACATTTGTTAATTTTATAAGGGATTAATAAAAATGAAAAGAACTATATTATTGCCTACGTAATTTTATGGCCATTTTGGCCTAAACTGAATCAATAAAAACTGTAATTAAAAATTTAACTCCATGCAAGCAAAGTGCAAAACACATTTCTTTAAAAAAAAATATTATTTTTCTTCATCTATTTTTATATTTTATATTAGTGTATTCCATATCTATAGATTTTTTATATAGTTTTTTAAAAGATTATCCAAAAATAACAAATCGCTTTTATGAACAACTTCTATCAACCGCTTTTTCTCCTGTATTTCTTTGAGTCATTTCCAAATAGATGCGACATTTAATATTTAAATAATAATTGTGAGAAATATCGTGGCATCTATCGGGAAGTGCTAAAATGAACTCTGAGAGATTTAAATAGCAAAGGCGAATAACCATTGCTAACATAATTATTAATATAAATTTCAACTTTTGATTTATATTCTTACACTAACCATAAAAAGATTTATGGGGAATAAGATAATAAGTCTTTTTAATAGAATTTAAATAAATTTGATTAAAAACAGTAATTCTCTTAAAAAAAATTTTTTTTTAATTTCCAAGCAATGTTTTGGGCCAAATTTCGAAAAAGAAATTTAATTTGACACTTTAGCTCTATTTAGATTTCTTATTATATTTTATGCAGTAGTGATAGCTGAGATGTGTAGTAAAAATGATTTCCAGTAAAATATTTTCTCGCGTTTACAATATTAGCTGGTTCAATTAAGTCTTTATGTATTTCATAGATTAAGTCCTTATGCACTTCATAGATTCACTTTTTCCATAAACACATGTTTTATATACTAAAGAAAGAATTCATTATATTCAGCTCTTAGAAATTTTTAAATAAAATTACTTTTAAAAAATATATATCGATATTATTTTTATTTTTTTCATAATAAAAACTTAAAGATTCAATCTTATTAAAAATACTTCATTTAAAATGGTTAAAAAAATTACTAATACTTTATCATCTTTAAGTCTACAGAATCTAACAGAGAAACACAAAGTTTCATTTAGTACCATTGATATCTACTTCAAGATCAATTCCCGATTCTGAAGGTATATAAAAAAAATTTCCTGAAATTGCCACCAAGTTTCCAGAAATATTGTGGCGGATTTAGACGCTTTGCGGTTCCAGGCAGGGCACTTATTATTTTTTATAAAAAGGACAGGGTAGTTATTGCGGCTTATATTTTAATAACTTATCAATTTAATTTCACATTGCAGCAAATTTTTAATGTAATTAATATCGTAATGATTTATTTTAGACTACATTTTAAAAATTAACAGCTGTATAAACTATATAGTTATATATATATATTTTAATATGAGTGTCAAAAAAAAAGTCTAAAGTAATAAAACTCTTGAAAAATTAAACATTTATTAGTTATTAATTTCATGACATACTAATACATTTAATAAGTATGATGGGTTATAGGAAAATAATAAATATCAAAATAACATAGCATTAAAAAAAGTATTATTTTATAGGACTTGTCCACCGGAATATAGTATAGCCAGGAAAATGAATGATTATTATTCCAATATTAGTTTTTTTAAAAAATTTATTTATTTGGCAATAACCTTTTTTTCAGATCTATATGTCAGTTTTCCCCTTCCAATTGAGCAATCCTAGTTGGAAAATCCTCCATTGCATGAATTTTTTTAAATCAATTTGTTGGCCTAGTAAAAAATAATTTAACTTTTTTAATGATTTTGAATGATTATTGAATGAATGATTTTGATGAAATGACTTTGGTGTAATCGTAACAATTCATTTTGGCATATAAAAAGAATATATATTTTATAAAATTATTAAAAATACATTTCAATAAAACAGGTTAGTCAGTTTTTATTGTATTAAAACATAAACATGTAGTTTCCTAGCTATCAATCTTGAGACTGTCTTCAGCAAAATATCAATATTTAAGATATTATGCGAAAATATAGTAAGATTGAATGCATGAGATAACAAAATTGTTTTTAGAAAGTGAATTTTTATTTTTTTTATAAAATAATCAATACATGGAATACGGTATTTCTTCTCCCTCATCTATTCAGAAATAAAAAGGATTTAGACGGAATCAATGAAGCCAAAAAGGAATTCATTGATTTTATCTTATGAAAAATATATTGTATGAAAAGAAAAATCTTATAAAAAAAGAACCCATTAAAATTACTAGTAATGATGAAAGCTCTTGCAAATCTATTATCGTTTAAATCGATCTTTTTAACAAATATTCTAAAATCCAATAAATCTTTTGCATTACATCGATAAAATGGATGGGTATTAGTATATTCACTTAAGGAAAACAGAGCTCTGTAAAATATAGAATAATATATGTTTTCTTTAGAAACTTGAATTTCTTAAAAAAATGAATCCTTGTTTTTATAATATAAATTTGTTTACCGGTTGTTTTTCGAAAAGATTAGCGAACTGAAGTTCGTGTAACCAGCATTCATCTTGTTTTCTATATTTCAATTCGCATATTCACAATTTTGCATAAGTGAGTGAATATTGTTTAGGAAATATTTTATCAATATTAAATATTAGTAAAAATATTGAATATTTAGAAATTTTGGAGAATATTTAGTTTGATTTTCTTTCAAAACTTTAACGAAACTATGAGATACTTTTTCAGAGATAATGCAATTATTTCCTCGATTTTGTTTCAGAAAGGATACCAGTAATATGAAACTTTATTTAAATTTACCATACAGTGATTTTTTATTTGTTTATAAAATTGATTCTGAACATCAAAAAATTCAAATATGCATTGAAAATAGGAAGAAAGTGCAGCACTGAAATAAGGTATTTTTTTCTTTAATACTAGTGTTTTTTTCATTGGTAAATTATTCAGCATTTAACAACTATGTAGCGTTTTAGAAAAAGATACATTTTAAGAATAGAGAATTTCAATTAAATCAGTTTTATATTATTTATTTTCTAATATCTGATGCTAATTATAAAATGTGCTTCATTTTCATCCGGATAAAATAAATTTTCCAATTATAAGAAAAAAAAGGGAAAATATGAAAAAATAATTAAAAAAAAGCAATTATTATTATGCATTTTGATGGAACTTCAAACAATTTTGAGAAAGTTGAGAATTTCTCTCTTTTTATGAATTTTGTCTGCTCCAAGCTAATATTTGACAAAAAAGGAGATAAAACGAAATCATAGCATTTTACAACATCTTTTCAGCAAATAAGCTGTAAGAGATGGCAAATGCAACATGAATCTACCTACTATCACAAACAAATGAAACTTATATAGTTTTCTACTTTTGTTCATTGTTGATAATTTTTCTAAAGTCTGAAAATTAAGGATATATTACAAGAAAACTAACTTTCCAATACGTGTGAATATCTAACTTGTTGTGATATTATTATATAATATTATTATTATTCAATAATAATAATTCATAATTAAAAAGTGAAAAATATATTTTTAATATCTGATCCTAATATAAAACTTTAGAAATCGGAAATCGCCAATATATAATAAGAAATGTCAAGAATCTTGAAATCCAGAAAGAAGAAATCATTCGAGATTGCTTTGTCAGATTCATGTACATGCATATACAACAACGAAGATTTAAATAACTTTGCATCTGATATCAAACCATTTGTAATTACAACTACTCATGTAATTCCTCGTATTCTGCATCAATATTTTTGGTGGACTGGACTGGTAACCACATCCAAACATCATATTTATCAACGGATTGTTTCAATATTCTTCAACATATTTTTGTGTCTAATTATTGTAGATATAACTATTACTTACATAAAAATAACCAAAGACTATTCTTTCATTAAAATGATTTCCGTTTTTCTCATCAGCTGTACATTGCCTGCCATTTCTTACCACGTTATACGATGTAGAGGAAACCAAGTAGCATTGCTGTTACAAGATCTTGACCAATTATCTAGTATCTCTTATGAAAAGAAAGTATATTTGTTAATGATCATTATTTGTTGTATGCCGTTTCTGTATTCAATCATTGTAACAACTTTGTATATTACGAAAACAGATACTAAGGATCTTACTTATGGATACGATGTGGGCAGTACTCCATTAAAAACATTTGTATTGGGATTAAAATTTTTTATTTATTTTTTTCTGCATCCGACCATGAACAACTTGTTAGCATTACTATATTGCACAATATGTATGCGTTGCTGTTCTCTTATACGTAATCTTAAAGCCGAAGTAATGCAATGTCCCTTTGAACGTTTTAAGCCTTTGAAGCAAATTGATATCATCAACCGAAAAGAAAAAGTTGACAGTGTTTTAGAAAGTTTTGAACGTATTTTTTCACTTCCTTCTTTTCTGATGACGGTAACAAATATATTATCCTGTAGCAGCGTATTGGGATCCACGATTATAAATAATGACCTGCAATTTCACGTGCTTGCTCAGTGGTCTTTTCACACCACCAATACCTTCGGCTGTTTGCTTACGACTTTCTGGATAGCAGGCAGCATACCGATCGAACTAAAAGAATTTAAAGATGCTTATTATAGAAAAGCGTGTTTGAGAATGTTGAAGGCTCGTATCCCTGAAGAATCCCGACTAGAAAGATGGGTTTTCGACACACCTGGCTTTGTTTTGACTGGTTTTGGTGTTTTCTCATATACGAGAAGCTCTCTCCTGGCTGTGCTGGGTGCTTTACTTACCTATACCATGCTTGCTATAAACAAATGAGAATAATGTTTTGAACTATAAAAGAGAAGTTGCTTATACGCACTAGTGGAAATAGAGCATTTAAAAAATAAAATTAACTATAAAGTATAAACTTAGCTAATATCACCCGAAGGAACTACCCTGCCCTGCCTAGAATGAAAGGAATGATCAGGCCGCCACGACAATAAATCAGGCACTGAGATGAGCGCCAAATGACCTTCATTACAGTGCAGTCCCATGAACGGTTACGGCCCCATATCGATATGGTAAAAACTAAAACTTACATTATTATTATACCCACTGGGAAAGCGAGAATCTGCTTACTTATACGGCAACTTTTCTTCGCCTTCTAGTGAGACAAAACTCCAGCGTATATGGTACAATCTTAAAATCACAATTTTTCTATGTTTCTCGCCAAACCTGTTGTAACCTAATTATTTTTTGCTGCAATCCTGAATCCTAGAATTGGATAAAAAACTCTGGATCCAAGATAGGCGATGTTTGATGTGCTTTTAATGTTGTGTATGATTAAGACGATGTTGACGAAAAATAGATATCGTCTGCTTTAATATTATCGAATGTCGTTTTTTCTTTTTTGTAAACAATGTAAATTCTGAGAAAGTATTATAACAATAACAAATAAAATCAATTTGGAATTGTATGGAATTTCTGCATTTTAGATACCCTATCGACAATTTTTTTTCAATTATTTTTGTGTTTTTGCTTGTTTGTGTAAATATAAAAGAATATCACAAATTTAGTAAGAAGAAAGAATCGGTCATTTGGGCTTTTTATGAAAATTATAAATCTATATGAATTTGTACGCTAGCTCTTCAGGACTAAAGAAAGGCAGTGTTACTTTTCCAAAGCCATTAATTTATTAAATATGAATTAATTTAATTAATTTTTGTATATTTAACCATCAATTTAAAATTAAGATTAAGATTTAAAATTAAAGGGATAAAATTGAGTTAGTTAAAGTTTTAGGGTTTCCCAAGTATATCTTTCAAAAATATTGTTTCAAAAAAATATTCTACCACTTTTAATTAACAAAATTGCCTTCTTTGTAAAACAAATTTCATTTTCATATGAATTTTTCTCTAATTTTAACAATTTTAAAGCTAGATGCATAATCTATAATATTGCATATACTGTTATGACGAAATTTTGCTAATTTTATTATGCCATCAAACGATGCAACTGTTTTTTTTTTGTGTGCATATTTTAAAATTGCGATTAAAAATAATCGTCTTCTTTGGACAATAACTCGAAGTAGTATTACTATTTCCGCTTTTATTTCGCTGCATATACACTTTTTAATTTCTCCGCGCATTAACTTATAAGCGATTTATTCCTTTAAATTCAAATTTTTCATTCTAATAAAACAAAACGCAATTTTAAATAAATTCACAGTTTAAGAGTCAGGTAAACCAACATTCCGGGAGTATAAGCTAGTCGCCAGAGACGGCAAGATATAACATAAAAGGAAACAAAAACTCACATATTTGTAAAAGTATTTTTTTAAACGTTTGTTACCACTCATCTCAAAGGGAAATTATATATATTTTGGTTGTTGAGTTCCATTCATCAAACCATCTAATTTCAATATTTTATATAAATATAAGTTATAACTTACTTTCGGAGTATAGTTAAGATTAATTTATTTTTGGAAAATCAGGAAATCCGGGTAAAAATTAATCTGATGTAACAAATAGTTTTTAACTTTAAGGGGAGCAGTAAAAATGTGTTGTTTTATTCAGATGATTGTTTTGCCGAAGTCATTCAAGATTAAAAATAAAATTTGCAATATTAATATTAGTAAAGTAATATAAACCATATAATTAATTTGAGAAGGTAATATAGACAATGAAAATTTAAATAGTGGCATCAAAACATTATCTAAACAATCTTTGTACACAAATGCTGTAAAAAAATCCATCTACAATGAATAATTATTGCGTTGTATTAATTTACAGTAGTTCATGCATGTGTTTCAACGTTAGTCTATATTATTATAAAGATTAGACAAATTTTTCATTTTTACGTATTTGCTTTATTATACTTTATTCATTTTTAACTGCGACAAAGATATATCATAAAAAAATTTATACTTTAAAAACCATTTTTTATTTAGACAAAGTATGCTAGCTTTCGCTAAAAAGACTAAGATAAAACTTATTCTTTAAACTATCTTTATTTGTTCCTAACCGACAAATTCCATAGAAAGCGCTTAAAATTCAGATTCGGGATCCGTTAGCTAGATTAGATTCGACCATCTTGAAGAAAATACGTCATTCAGGGTTTGACTTTCCCCAAGACTGACAGTCTAAGATAAGGAAATTGTTGATTGTCCTAAAATAATTATATTCAAAGCTTTACAACTCGGTCGGGCTTGATCTCCGAAGATTGAAATGTTATAATGTCAAGATAATTTTACTGAATTTGTATGTCATTTGAATTTATAGGATCGATGGACTGTATAAAATTTAGACATGATAATTATTTTCAGAAGCACATTTATTGAAATAAAATATTATTTACCACATTTAAATATTTTTGAAGATAAAGTTGATTTTTATGATGAATCAATTTTTTTTATTGAATAATTCTAAAAAATAATGCATGAATTATAAAACATATTCTGTGGTACACATAAGGTTATATTGCTGAAGGATTCTATTTTTTATAATCATATTTTTAAAAATTATGTTTGGTTTCAGCATAAAAGTTTCCATATTTATAGAAATTTTATCACTTCCATTTCAAATTTAAATTTTATGGGAGCAGACGGAAAATTAAAGAGATGCATTATGGCTTAAGGCCTTTATAAAAGCACGAGTAAATTATATGATTATCAAAATTTGATTAAATATCTTGACGAAGAAGCTATTAAAAGACAAGTTACATAAAATGTTTAATTGAAAATTTTAACGAGCTTGACTGACGAACCGGCTGATCGTCAAAGGCGGGTAGTAATTACTAAATGGGAAAACATTTCTTTGAATATCTAAAAATCTATTTGTTTCTGAATCTATATGTTTCTGAATCTATATGTTTCTGAATCTATATGTTGAATCTATATGTTTCTGAAAGTACAGACCAGCAGGCAGTCAACACGTAGTTATATTTGGCTCAAAATTTGGCGTGTGTCTATACTATAGATGTGCATTGAATTTTATCCTTCTCTTTCTCTTCATGTTGCGGTTATCGGGTTAACTTATATTCGAACAGCCGGACACTCGGACTTCCTCAGAATAGATTTTACTCAAAATTTGATTACTATCTGCAAATTATGTGTAAAGAGCGTATACTAAATTTCAACTATCTAGTCAAGCGTTTTTGAGTTATCTTTGTCATAGGCAGGCAGACATTTTCCAAAAATCAGATCTTTTGAGGGTGTTCAAAAACGTGGCGATTCGACAAAATGTAGAATTCGAATATTTTACGATAACTAGATTTCCTCAATACTATGGGCCGCGGTTGCCTGGTGGTAAGGTCTAGCGCTTCGGAACCGGAGGGTTTCAGGTTCGAGACCCGATTCCACCGAAGAACCGTTGTGTGAGGGGGTCTATTGCAAATTAAATCCGACCTGACCAAACGTCTCCCGCTGGTGTGGTGTGGAGAGGGGGGTGCCAGCATAGATGTCGTCCTCGTCATCTGACCGCGGTTCAAAATTACGAGGTCCGTTCCAAAATAGCCCTCGTGTTGCTTTAAAACGAGACGTTAATATAACTAAACTAAACTAAACTTCCTCTATACTATGTATTCGAGAAAATAAAAAAGGAGCATGACATCGATGATTAAAATATCAGAGATTTAACGAAAAATCTAAAAATAATTAAACTTTGCTCATAAAATATAGTAAGTTTATTAAAATATTTAATAAATGAGTTTGACCAATAGATCAATATATGTATGCAAACGCACGAAAAGATGAAATTTCAATGATGAAAAATGCTTTTGTACTAACTATCATTAAAATTTATCGCCTTTCATAGTTTTCAAAAACTTGTGAAAGTCATTCATCTTCATTATTTACTTTATATTTTTAATATATATATATAAATATTCAGCTAACATTTTTAACTATCTTCTTGAAAGGATTTTGTGCCGTTATTCTTATTCGAAATATTTTTAAAATTTGTCTTTTTAGAATGAAAAAAGGTGAAAAGTATTTATATTTTGATGTAGAATTCCTATCTAAAATGTAAGTGAGTGGTTTTTTGATTATAAATAATTATATCTTAAGAATTTCATTTTTTAATGCTTTGTTTAAAATTTATTTTGTCTAGAAAATAATGTTTTGTGTAGAGTTCTGTTATCATCTAACTAACACATAGCCTTCTCGTGGAATAAAGTTTATTAAGTGTCATTCTTAGATTTGAATCATTATATA